>CAUYRT010006313.1:0-12748 GCA_963574885.1 Lepilemur ruficaudatus | reverse complement strand
CCATGGGAGGGAACCCAGCCTTGCGACTCCCCTGACCGCAGAGCTCTCTGAGCTGGCCTTGGGGACAGGAGAAGAAGAAACACAGCAGTGTCTCTGCCACGGCCACCTGGTCAGCGTCAGATTACTGACTGTCACGGAGCCTGTCTGAACCCACCAGTGCCGGGAAGCGGCACAAGACCTGAGCCGCCAACAGCTCTGAGCTGTTCTCGGACCCGCCTCCTGCCCAGGGAAGGTGGGTCTTTGGGGAACCTTTGGCTCTCTTGGGCCAGGTAATTCCAGCCATGGGCACCCCAGAAATAGAGCAACCCACCACTGAGGCCCAGTGGGGGACCTCACAACAGTCAGCCACACGGACATCATCTCAGTTCAAAAGACATTGAGAATCTGAAAATCTCTGCTAGTGGCTGCTGGTCAGAGGGGAGCCGGGATTCCAAAGGCCTGTTTTGCTCTGATACCCAACTTACACCACATGGAGTCTCTTGCTGTGGGTGCAGTCATCCAACACGGCCCAGCCAGACCGCCTGGGGTGGGTGGGTGTATGTGTGCGGGGTGTGTGTGTGTGTGTGGTTGAGTGTAGGCTGTGTGTGTGTGGTTGCGTGCCCAGGAAAGACAGGGAGGCTGGTCACAGGTAATGTATATGCTACACTCAGGGGATACTCACATCACCAAGGTTTCTGCTCAATTATTTTCGAACTCTGAATACAGAAAATGTGGCCATATGCAAATTTGTTGACGACAACAACAAAACGGTTTCCGCGCAGTTTATGGCAAATGCGTCCTGTTGGTGCCACTTACCGCGACGTGATCTCTAGCTCAAACTCGGGTGGGACCGCGGCCTGTGCCCACAGGGGCCCCGCCTGAGCCGAGAGCCCTCATTTCCCACTTCGGTGTCAGATCGAAACGGGTCCTGACAGCGTGTCCGTCTGCGCGGTTCCGTGTGTGAAACAGAAGCCCCGCTATAAAAAGTTTGCACAGGCAGACACACTGATTTTATTTCTCTGAGTTTGAAAGAATCGAGCCAATGGATGGAGGGAGGTCCCCACAGTGGAAACTAAATTTGTACCCTGAGGAAAGTCAGCCTCTTTTCGGAAAATCTCAGGCAACATCGAGCATTTAGCAAAGGGTTTAACCACAGAAATGGAAACGCAGGGAAGAGACGCAGACTGGCAGCTGCGCCCCCGTGTGCGGCTTCGTTGCTCTGTCACCCGCCGCACTGCCTGCCTGGGGACCCTTCGCCATCTCCGAAGGCTCAGAGGACACAGGGCCACCCGGCGGTTTAGCTTCCAACTTTGCAGATTTTCCTTTGACAAATATTTGGAATCGCTCTTTTTCAGTTGAACGTCTTGTCGTGACGAAGACAGACAAAGAAAACGTGAAGGGCCGAGAGGGGTGAGGATTAAGAGAGGGACTGTAAAAGAGCACAAGACATTCTGTGATAAAGACATCTGCACCCGAATGTTTATGGCAGCACAATTCACTATTGCTAGGTCACGGAAACAACCCAAGTGCCTGTCAATTCATGAGTGGATTGTTAAAATCTGGTATTTGTTCACAATGGAATATTACTCAATTTTAAGAAATGACAGTGAGCTAGCACTGCTTATATTATCCTGGATTAAGCCTGAGCCCATTATTCGAAGTGAGGTGACACAAGACCCGAAGAGATGGGCCCCACTTGTACTCGCCATCAAACTGGTATTGACTGATTAACACTATGGTGCTCAAATGGTGGGAGCGAACACTGGGGAATTGAGGGGTGGGGGGTAGACCCACATCTGAGCAACGTGGGGGGGTCACTGTGGAGGGGTGGGACACGCTTGAAAAGTAGTTGGGGAGCGGAAAGAGGGGTCTCAATAGGGGAAAGGAATTCCTCTAAAATTGATTTATGTGATTAACTGTACACCTCGGTAAATTCACTGAAAATCATTTAATTGTACACTTAAAATGGAGTAAAGGCGTGATATGTAAAGTATACTTCAATAAAGAAAAATATCATTAAAAAAAAGAACTTATCTGTGTCATCTAGGTTATCCAATTTTTTGGCATACAATTGTTTGGCATTGGTTTTTTTTTTTTTTTTTTAAGACAGAGTGTCACTCTGTCACCCAGGCTGGGGTACAGTGTTACAATCATAGCTCACTGCAGCCTTAAACTCCTGGGCTCAAGCAATCTTCCTGCCTCAGCTTCCTGAGGAGCCGGGACTATAGGCATGTGCCACTGTGCCTGGCTAATCAAAACAATTTTTTTTAGAGACAGGGACTTGCTATGTTGCTTAGGCTGGTCTCGAACTCCTGGTCTCAAGCCATACTCCACCTTGGCCTCTCAAAGTGCTAGGATTATAAGCGTGAGCCACTGCGCCCGGCCTGGCATAGCTTTTTGAGATACTGGTGAATTACACATAACATAAAATTTGCCATCTTGACCATTTTTAAGTGTATGCTTCAGTGACATTAAGCACACTCACTCTGTTGTGAACTGTCACCACCATCCATCTTCAGAAGTCCTTTCATTTTACAAAACTGAAACTCTGTACCCATTAAACAATAACTTCCCATTTCCCCCTATCCCTGGTCCCTGGCAATCATTCTATTTTCTGTCGCTTTGAATGGGACTACTCTACCTACACTAGTACCTCATATCAGTGGAGTTATCCAGTACTTGTCCTTTTGTGACTGGCTTATTTCACTTAGCATAATGTCCTCAAGGTTCACCCATGTCGTAGTTTGTCAGCATTTCCTTCTTTGTTATGGCTGAATAATATTTTCTTGTATGCCTATGCCACATTTTGTTTATCCATTCAGCCATCGATGGACACTCGGCTTGCTTCCACCTTTCAGATATAGCATAACGTCAGAGGTATTGAGTTACAAAAACCTCACTTTGAGAACTGTCTCTCCAGTTGGGAGCTTTTTGACCTTGGGTAGCTTAATTTCTGTAAACCTCAGTTTCCTCATCCTCAGTAGGGGGATTATGATGGTACCTGCATTGGAAAGTCATTGAATTAAATGATAAGCTGCATTTGAAGCACTTAACGCAGTGCCTCCCTAGCCATGAGTCACCACCAGCGTGGTGGCACAGTTTGGCTTTGGAACCAAATAGCCCCCTGGTCATCTAGCTATGTGACTAAGGGGAGTTATTTGAGTTATAGTTTCCTTGTTTTAAAACTGGAAATAATAAATCCTTTATTCTTGTATTTGAGAAATATTTATTGATATCTACTCTTGATATCCGCATTATTCTGTAAGATGGGATACAAGTGAACAAAACAGGAAAAGAAATCCATGCCCTCACGGAACTTACATTCTAGTGGTGTGAGAACGAAGACATAAATAATCCTCCATTCACATGTTAAACGATACTGGGGAGTGGTGCTTATTTATCAAGACTAGTGGTTTATTTATCAAGGCCTACAAGACCCTCACCTCAGTCTTCCCACCAATCCAAAGCTAATATGTCATAAATTGCCCAGTTCCAGCCAATGCCCTCTGTACACGAGCATCCTCAGCACCACCTAGCCCAAGCCTTAACCCCTTACAAAGACTCTGCTCTAACTTCCCATTTCCAAACACTGCTAAGATTTTGTCAGGATGGTCTGCTTCTTTACTACAGGAAATCTAGTAAACTTGACTTTGACTAACGGGTCTTTCTGGTAGTTGTTTGGGTAATTGATAGGGTTACAAACAGTAAATAAGATGAATAAATTATAGAATTGTGATGAAGAGAGAGCTCATGGGAGCTTGGTGCTGGAAGACGATGGATCACTCAGGGTTGGGATTGTGGCTCTTCATCTAATTAGCTGTGTGGTCTTGGGCTAATCACTTACCTTCTCTAAACCTCAGCTTCCCCCTCTCTAAAATCAGTTAATATTTCTGATCTCACCGGGAGACGAAGGGACTAATCTGAGAGAGATATAGTAACTTTTAGCACAATTCTCAGTAAACTTTAGGTTCCCTCCTTTAGCAAACTAATTGGAATCCAGGAAACAGAAATTGCCCGTGCAGTTAAGCATGCAGTTCTGCTCATGGACTCTGGGCACCTGGAAAGCTGGAGAGTGGTGTTACATGCAGACTGTCCACCATCTTTCTGAATTTCCATGGCTGCACACCCTTATCCCACACAACAGTAGATCTTCCAGCAGACACTGGGCAGGAGTCCCAGGCCTCGCAGATCTCCTTGGGCCAACCAGGAACTTTCCGTCGCTGTTGGGGTAGGAGGGAGAAGTGCCGAGTCATGCATTTGTTTCCTTCTGATTCTGTGTGCTGCTTATCATGTTCTTCAGGAAACATTAGCACACCCAGCTATTAATAATGATGATGAAATGAAGTTTCTAACTAAATCTGGGGTGGAGGTGAGGGTCACCTGCCTGGCTAACCTACGCTTCTATCTATCCAGGAAGGAAGGGACCTATCTGGGGCAGGCTGAGGAGACAGGAATGCACGGCATGCTAGAATCCCTCCACTTCACTCGACAGGGCAACCCCAGCCTCCCAAAGGTCGTGGTTGGGCGGGAGATGTCAGTGTTGTCATTGGCAGATTTTTCCCAACCGCTTCCAAAGTCCCTTAGTAGGCAAAAAGTTGAGACAAAGAAACAGTACCTGGGGCCTTCCAAAGAGTGAGATGACGGTTCTCAGCGTATCGCAGGAAGAAATAGTTGCTTTGATTGACAGAGGACTGCACTTACACACTTAAGACAGATGAAATGTTTTCCCTGGGAACTTGCTGTAACGCTTATTCCCCTGGTTGCTCTCTTCCATTAAGCCTGAGATGTCACTGATGAATGCCCCTCATGTGCCCTCAGTTGGCCTAACCAGCGTTGGTGAGCAGGAATAGTGTCAGATAGTGATTTCTGTCTGGTGCCCAGAACCTTCTGGAATACATGTTTACTAGTGAATCACAAGAGAAACTTTGGTTCTATTTCTTCTCCCTGAAGGTGAAAGCCAGCGATGGCCGTGCCCTCAATGACGAGGCTGACTTAGGCAATTGCCTGTGTCGTTGGGCTCCGGAGCTCATTCTTCTACCCACAACCTGAGCGGAAAACTTTGC
This sequence comes from Lepilemur ruficaudatus, assembly GCA_963574885.1. NCBI lineage: Eukaryota > Metazoa > Chordata > Mammalia > Primates > Lepilemuridae > Lepilemur > Lepilemur ruficaudatus. The sequence goes on along the minus strand of CAUYRT010006313.1, from coordinate 7,706 downwards.
TCAGGTGGTGAAATGAGTGTTATCCTCCCATTGCCCAACAAATTCAGCCCTCGCTGACATAAGGGAAAGTTCATTTCAACTATTTTTGGTCCCTTCCCCTTATCGAATTCATACTTGAGAAGTTTTCACAACAGAATTAAATTTCCAGCGTTTGGATCAGGCTGATGATTAACTCAAGGAGCCCAGGAAGCATTCCTGTCGCAATCTGTTACCACAAACAGAGGAGCCAAGCATTGCAGCTTACAAAAGGCACGGACCTGGGCAAGTCCTCCGCATCCACAAGTGCGCTCTTCCCAACAGCAGCCGCCAGCCACATGGGGCTTCTTGAACTGAAATTAAAAATTCTGTTCCTCAGTTGCACTAGTCACCTCTCGAGTATTCAGCAGCTGCATGTGGCTACGGCTGCGGCATTGGGCAAGCAAGGGCAGGACATTCCCATGGCGCCTGCTTCACCGTCCGAGAGGGAGCAGCGAGGACCTCGGGCGTCAGGTGGGGGGCCCGGAGAAACGCTTTGTGCATCGCGAGGTGCACAAAGCCGTGTCCTCTGCCTTGACTCGCCATTTGGGTGGATTCAGAGTGGATTCTGGGCTTGCTAAAGAAAAGCCCAAGGAAATAATCTGACTCTTTTGGTGTATATGTCCAAGGGTTTTCCCAGTCAGCTCTATTTCTCATAAAATCAGCAGTGCCGAGAATCCACCTTTCCTGGGCAGAAAGAAAGTGAAATACTCATCCGCTCCAACTCCCAGGTTCCCAGCCTGTCCTGATCGACAGTGGCTCCCCCTGGACAAGCTCGGGGCCTCCCTTTCACCCCAACTCTCGCTCTCAGGTTCTGCAGCAGCACCTCAGTGCCTGCCTTCCCTCCCCCTGTCACACGGACCTCAGGAGGCCCTGCTCCCACCCGCTGTCTTGGGAAGTACGGTAGTGATGTGTGCTGGAAGAGAAGGGGCTTGGACCTGAGATAGGTCTGGGCTGGCTTTTCCTCTGTCACTTCTTAGCCCCGTGACACTGGCAAGTTACTTAACTTCCTTGAAGCAAGTGTTTGTTTTGTTTTTTATAGTTCGTGTAGGTGGGGTAATGGCATCCACTTTGCAGAACTGTGGTAAGAAGAAAATGAGTTAATGGGCCAAGAACGCTTAGCGCAGTGCAGCGCGGGGCACACGGTGTTTGGCACATAGCAAGAGCCACAAAAAATCAGTCAATTACATTTACCCAAGAGCTGTCCTCAGTTCTGGGGAAACGTAGTATTTTCCCTTTCTCTTGCAATGCAGTGGAAGGATCTCAGACACTTCGCTGTCTAACTGTGTTGGATGGGACAGTGCCAAGTGGCCGTGCCAGCTACAACGTGCTCGTCACAGTACATACTCTTGATCATCCACCTAAAGCCACCACCCTCTCTTTTCCTGGATAACAGAATCCAGATTTTGTTTAGGTGTCTGGTGTCCAGGGCTCCCTTCCCGGGTCCACAGTATTGAATCTTCATTGGTACAAGCTGTCAGGTTAATATTCTCCTTGCTGGTTCTCATCTAAGAACAGTCATGTGACAGAGTTTCAATAAGTGAAGCGGGGGTGGGGAGATGAGTTCCAAACAAGATTTCCTGCCCATAAAAATAAAAGAAAAACAAATGGATACACGGGACCCTGTCCTTCCACCCAATGTTGTGTCCGTCTGGCATGACTGGACCTGTGACCCTCTTGTGTCCATGAGAGGACGGGCTTGAGGACCCAGGTGGCAGAGGGGAAAGATGGAAAGAACCTGGGTCCATGATGACATCCTTAAGCTGTTGTGTTACATTAACTAACTCCAGAGTCACCCTGTTTCTAGACTTCTTAGTGAGATAACACATTTATTTTATTTTTGAGATAAAATTAGAAGTAGAATTTTCTGTTGTTCATGGTTGGCAGCCTCCTAAATGCTATGCACTACAAATAACCAACATGTTTGCATTTTGTGCATCTCCTCTCCCCTCCTCTGCTCTCCTCTGCTCCGATTTGTGTGTGTGTCTGGTATTCTCTTCTCAACTCCATGTTCTTCTTGGACGGCATGCTGTGTCTTTCAATCTTGCTCAATCTCCTAACACCCAGTTCTGCCCCTTGCACATAGAAAGCACTAATATATAATTTTTAAGTTAATATGGAAGTGAAATGTGGCCCCTGACATTACAGGCTACTTCCAGCAGAGCCTCTACCCTGCGATTTTACGATAGAGGGTTAGTGGTGAGGGAAGACCTGCAGATGATTAATGCTTTGATAAAGTCTACTTTTTATTATTCTATATGTGGTATACCGTCCCTCTGGGAACTCCCACTTAGAAATTTGATGTTATCACTGACTCCTTTCTCGCTGTTTACCTCTCATAGCCAAAGAGTTGCCAGTTCTGATCATGTTACTTTGGCTTTTCCGCTTATCCAAAGTTATTAGGGGAATCTGGGGGAAACTGCTTTATACTGTCCAAGCAAATGAAACTGGCCAGAGACGGAAAGGCCATATAATTCTTTCAGATGGGAAAGTATCTTTTCGGGAGGGAAGTCTTCTAGGGAAGCCACATCAAGATCAAAAGCTGCTTGGCAGATGGACGGAGACAGATAAATGAAGGCACCGTAGAAATTGGCCCCAAATCCACGGGCCTCCAGACGCTGTCTCCTGGTCTGGGCGGTCTCTGTCCTCCCAGCTGCTGAAGAGCACTGTGCCCCTTCTCTCCACACCCCGGCTGTGGCTGCCCCCACGGCCCCTCTCTTCTGATGCTGGCTATGTGAAGATGTTAAGGACCCTCTGCAGACTCTAGGCTTCCTTTTCAATTAGTGATCGTTTCTGATTGTCTGATTATTGTATGATCACAGTTCTCACTTGCTCAACAGCATGCAAAGCTGTGTTCTCTGCTGCCACGAGCAACAGGATCTCCTTCTCCTCACTTAACACCACCCATCACCGTTTTTTCCAGTAGGCTACTGGGCAGCCAGCTGAGCCTCTTGGTAGAGTTGTCCCCTCAGGGATGAACTTCCCAGCAGGGGACAGGAGACTTTACGTTGGATTTGAGGTGGAGGGCTTCTGCACCTGTGTAAGTCTCAAAAGCCGTGAGTCCACTCTGAGCTCTGTTGTCTTCGTTCCTAGCCAGGTCACCTCCTCCTGGGTTACTGCTGTCGTCTGAAAAAGGTAGGCAGAGGTTTTTCAGGACGAAGTCTCACTGGGAGGGTGTAAGTGATTCCATCTCCATATTGAGAGATTTTGGCTCTTTCAAAATTTGAGATTTGAGAAGAAAGAAATGAGCAAGAGGAAGACACAAGTGCACCAGGGAAGGGAAGGACAGAGAGGACGAGTCAGGAGAGAGTGCTTGGTGGAGAGAAAATGGAGTGGACAAAACAATTGGTTAGAGGCTTAAAAACAAGAAAGAAAGAACCACAAACAACTCTGAGACCAAAAAAAGTTCACATGTAAAAAAGAAACTTAAATGGTCCATGGGATAGGAAAAAAAGTCAGGAATAAACCAAAGTGAAGAAAATAGTGGTGTCATCCGAGCAGATGGACACGTGTCAGCCTGATCGCTTTTACGAAAATCCTTTTCCCTAGGCCATTTTAAGGACGATTTATTGCCTAGTAACTGGCACGATTTTCTGTTAGGTTATTCTGGGGCCTGCCACAAATGCATCGGAGCGGCTTTGCTGTTGTGAGTGACAGTCGCACGCTGTGCCTTTCATGGTCCTTTTCCCCATAGAAACTAGAAGTTTAGACATGGAAAGGGGACAGGAGAATGCCTAATGTTTGATCGTTTCAGAGAAAAGGAATCCCAGTCTGGAGAAGCAACTTGCTGGACGTTTGTAGCTGGTGACACAGGAAGGCCGGGCTCCCCCCTGCTCACGCTGGGGCTCTGAGCTGCTTGGTGCCCACTGAGGCACACTCTTGCCCCACGGCCTCCGGATTGCAAACTCACTCCTGTCCGCCTACCTAGCAAGTTGATCATTTCTGTGGCTCATTCTTACTGTGTCTTATGAATCAAATTAATATTTAAAAATCACTAAATAACATTCTAACAAAAAGTTAGTATTAAAAACAATGACTAAATAAGAAACATCGTGACATGTTATAACATAATAGCCGGTATTTATAGAAATTTTACTATGTGCTAGGTCTTGTGCTCAGTGCTTTACATCTATTAACTCACTTAAGCCTTAAGCAAGTAACAGTATAACATGTTAATGATCGAATGATTGACAGCTGCTATTTACAGAAGTTTCACTATTGTGCTGTTGGGGGTTGGATGTACCCCACTCCCAAATTCATATGTTGAATTCCTAACTCCCAGTACCTCAGAATGTGACCTTAATTTAGAAATAAGGTTGTTATTAATTAGGGTTAAGTCTCTAGTGCAATGTGACTGGTGTCTTTACAAAAAGGGAAAATTGAACACAGACAAACACATGCAGAGGGAAGATGATGTGAAGATAGGGAGAAGATGGTCGTCTCCAAGGCCGGGGGAGGTGCCTGGAACAGACCCTGCCCTCACAGTGCTCAGAAGACGCCAGCCCTGCTGACACCTTGATCTTGGACTTCTGGCCTCCAGAATTTTGCGACAATAAATTTGTTGTCTAAGCCGCCCAGTCTGTGGTGCTCTATGGCAGCTGCAGCAAATGAACACACTTGCTGAGTGTTTATGCAGGCACTGGCTCAGTTGATCCTTCCCATCAAACCAAGAGATATGGAGAATGGTAAAAGAAAAAAAAAATGTTAAAACCACCTGAAGGAAGCAATCAGCCTACCCTGGAATGTGGAACGTTCCATAAGACGATATGATTTTTTTTAAAAAAAGGGAGAGAGAATAAAAGCGGCTAAAGAGACAGTGAGAGACCACATCCAACCCCTGGGCCCGATTGGTGCTCTGATATGACTAAACCGACTGTGAAAGTTCATCTTCGAGACAGTTGGGGAAATGGCTTTGCACTAGCTGTTAGATGTTAAGGAATTACTGTTAATTTTGCTAGGTGTGACAATGGCATGGTGGCCATGTTAAAAATGGATGTCCTGATTGTCAGCGGTGGGTAAAATGGCATGAGACTTGGGATTTGTTTTCAAGGAATTTAAAAAAATGTTTACAGCCAGGTGACATATATGTGGCTGTTCACTCTACTATTCTCTCTACCTTCAAAAATCTGTTTGACAACTGGAACTCAGAAGCAGACGGTAGTCTGGGAGGTGGGGGATGGGGAGATCTTGGTCAAAAGGGTGCACGCTTCAGTTTTAAGGTGAATAAGTTCTGGGGTTGTACTGTACAGCAGGTGTGGTGATGGCTGTGTTAATCAATTTATTATGGTAATCATTACGCAATGTATTTATAAATAATCACGCTGTACACCTTGAATATACACAGTCTTTGTCAATAAAATATTTTAAAATAAAAATAGAATACTACACTAAAAAGAAGTTTGAAAATGTCCATAAGAAGAAGGAAAAAATCTATGGGATTCTGTTATTGCCATAACAGATGTGGAAACCGAGGCTCAGAGAGGTTTGGTAAGTGCCTTGGAAGAGCTGAGCTGTGACCAATCATTCTGGCTTCAGAACAGAATTCCAAATAGGAATTTTTAAATATTAATATTTAATGGCAAAGTGATAATGCTCTCCTATCCGTGCTACACCAGTCCTCTGAGATGCGCAGAGGCTGTGTCAGCCCGGGTCAGAGGTGGAAGCAGAAGCTTGGCAAGGTCAGGTGTTCCCTACAGAACGCTGCAACCCGGAGCCCAGCCTGGGTTTCTCGACTCCAGCACTAGATCGTGTGGGCCAAGTGTGTCACGTTTAAGAGGAAGGATTTAGGGGCAGGACTTCCACATCGGGGTCCCCCGTGGTCAGCTCACGTGGCTCTGTGGGCCTCAGAGGCCCCATATGTGAAGTGGGTTGTGCGCCCCATCTGCTGTGCCAGCCCCTGAGGGCAGCTTGCGTGTGGATGACAGGCTGCTTGGACCAAGAGGCTGGGGAGCTGCAGGAACGCCACGGCAGGACCACTCACCTCTGCGGTCTGACCAGCATCATTCATCAGTTAGAGTGAAGAGAAAACTGTGGCCAAAGGGGTCGTCGGAAGCTGCAGTTTTGGGGGCAAAATGCAACAGGGGGAGTTTGTTAGCATGTCATCAGATTTACACTCGCCAGAGTTCAACAGCTTGAGATAAAAGTCGGGGCACAGGTGGGATCCACTGGGGCCATTCCTGGGAGGCAGTTGGCAATCCTGACTTTTCTCCGGGCAGTTGGGTTGTGGATGGGACACTTTTAGCCCGCACTTCTCAGAAACAGCCTGCATTATCCATTAGGGCCTGTCCATCCAGTTCAAGTTCACAGTGATAAATCTCGCAGCCTCTGAGGGTCCTCACAAAGGTGGGTGTGGTGTGCTGATAGCAGGCATGATTAAGCGCTTTCCTGTGTCAAATATAGCTGTACTATACTACAAACAGCCAGTAGAGCTTTATACAAACTGATCTGGCCGCTATCAGCTGCTCTGACATTTTATACTAATACTTAAAATAAATCTAGAAACAGGAAAGAAAGTACAGAATTATTGTTTCAAGCAGCCTGTGAGAGCTTATCTTCAAAGTGGCAGAGGTTCTATTGTATTTGGAGAAACTGCTCACTCCGTGGGCACGAAGGCTAGTTGCAGGGACTCCGCGGCCGCCTTGCGCCGGTTTCCCATGCGAGTGCTGCAGGCTGGCCTCGAGCCCACCCCTGCCCGGGGCTCTGTCCCACCAGAATCTTCTTGCTCATCCGAGGGACTTCCAGTGCACCTGAGAGCACCAAACGCACTTTAAGAAGCAATTTGGAATTTCTCCTGAAAACAAAACTGTCATAATCTCCCTGTTGAAGGAAGGACTTAGGGTCTGAAAGCATTTTCCCTTGTAAAATACTGACCTCCATTTGTGGCATCTTTGCCTGTGTATGTTTCACAGCTGAAAACAAAAGAAGGCTCGTGACACTCTGGATTTACTTTTTGGCATGACAGACTCAGGAAGCGGGGCCCCAGGAAAAGGAGACCTACGATTTTTAAAGAGAACATAGAAATCACTTAGCTCCCCCAGTGATTCTCAACTCTCAACACATTAGAATCACTTGGGGGGGGGGTGCTTTTTAAAATACTGATGCCCAGGACCTACTTCCAGAGTCCAATTTAATTGTTCTGGAGTCTTCTAGGGGTGAAGATTGGGGCATTGGTATGTTGAAAATCTCCCCAAGTGACTCCAGTGGGCAGCAGCATGGAGAACAACCACTATTGCAACCGCTCATTAGACAGAAGCCAGAAAGTGTGAGGACCCGGCCAGGCTGACCGGTGCTTCCAGCTCCTGTTCGGCAGCCTGCGTTCAGTTGCGTATCGGTTCCCGGAACTGAAATAAATCTAAGGAGGGCCTGGCGCGGTGGCTCACGCCTGTAATCCTAGCACTCTGGGAGGCCGAGGCAGGCGGATCGCTCAAGGTCAGGAGTTCAAGACCAGCCTGAGCAAGAGCGAGACCCCGTCTCTACTAAAAATAGAAAGAAATTAACTGGCCAACTAAAAATATATGTAAAAAATTAGCCGGACATGGTGGTGCATGCCTGTAGTCCCAGCTACTCGGGAGGCTGAGGCAGAAGGATCGCTTGAGCCCAGGAGTGTGAGGTTGCTGTGAGCTAGGCTGAGGCCCCGGCACTCTACAGCCTGGGCAACAGAGTGAGACTCTGTCTCAAAAAGAAAAAAAAAA
>CAUYRT010006312.1:0-78539 GCA_963574885.1 Lepilemur ruficaudatus | reverse complement strand
AGGGAATGAGGGAGATATATAGGAAGGACAGACAGATGAGCACTACAGCAAAGGCAGTGCTCTCTCTTCTCTCTGCAGCATCTGACCCAGTGCTGAGCACAGATGAGTTTTTCAACAACAGTTCCTTGATGAATGAACTGACTGGTTATAGGTCATTGTAATGATTAAATAAGATGATACCCAGAAAGTACATAGACTAATGCTTGGAATAAACTAAATGATTCATGTGTACTAGCAGTTACCATACAACTCAAGAAAGGAAAACCCTTGCAAACAGATTTGGAATATTTATTCATTTACTTTCAAATATTTACTAAAAACAATTTAAATGACAGTGGAACTGGAAAGACAGTGAAGAAAGAAGCAGACCATCTTGACCTCATGGAGTTTACTTTCCAGTAGAGGAGACAGACCAGCAAATGGGCAGTTTCAAGTGTGCTGAGTGCTGCAATGGTTCAAGTGCAACTCTGCTCATGTCTCTGATCTTTTTTTTTTTAATTTCAGAATATTATGGGGGTACAAATATTTTGGTTACATGGATTGCTTTTGTACTGCTTGGGTCAAAGTTATAAGTGTGCCCATCACCCAGATAGTGTGCACTTTACCTGTTAGGTATGATTTCACCCATCCCCTCTTTTCCCCTCTCACGTGCATGATTTTTGTTGAGTTTTACTTGCATTTGTACATACAAGTATTTATCAATTAGTTCCAGTTTAATAGTGAGTACGTGGTGTTTGTTTTTCCATTCTTGTGATACTTCACTTGGGAGAATGGTCGCCAGGTCCATCCATATTGTTGCAAAAGGTATTAATTATTTTTTTCATGGCAGAGTAGTACTCCATGGTATACATATACCACATTTTATTAGTCCACTCATGAATTGATGGGCACTTGGGTTGATTCCACATCTTTGTGATTGTGAATTGTGCTGCAATAAACATTCTAGTACAAGAGTCTTTTTTTTTTTTCTCTTCTGAAAATTTTATTGGGGAAAAACTACAAAACATTTACAGTACAATGTTTACAGTCACAATTTGTAGTGAGAAGAGTCTTTTTTATAAAATGACTTTTCTCTTTTGGGTAAAAACCCAGTAGTTGGATTGTTGGATCAAATGGTAGGTCTACTTTTAGTTCTTTGAGGACTCTCCATACTATTTTCCATACAGGTTGTGCTAATTTGCAGTCCCACTAGCAGTGTGTAAATGTTCCTTTCTCTCCCCATCCTCACTGTCTTCTGTTGTTTTGGGACTTTTTGATAAAAGCCATTCTCATTGGGGTTAGCTGATATCTCATTGTGGTTTTGATTTGCATTTCTCTGATGATTGGAGATACTGAGCATTTTTTTCATATGTTTATTGTCCATTAGTCTATCTTCTTTTGAAAAGCTTCTGTTCATGTCTTTTGCTCACTTTTTAATGAGGTGGTTTGATTTTTTTTGTCTTGTTGATTTGCTTGAGTTCTTTGTAGATTCTGGTTATTGGCCCTTTATCAGATGAATAGCATGCAAAGATTTCCTCCTATTTTGTAGGTTGTCTATTTGCTCTGTTGTTTGTTTGCCTGCCTGTGCAGAAGCTTTTTTAATTTAATCAAGTGCCATTTCTTACCAGGCATGTGAGCCAACACCAAGTGAAGATGATTTAGAAACCAGAGGAGATGGTCATCACAAGACCACATTGAATCCGGTCCACTCACTGACGAGGACTGGTTCAATGAGGACCTGATTAAAGAAAGTCAAGTATGAAAGGGAGGGAGCTATACAAATGAAAATGCACACTTGATAGAAGATCCTCATCATTTTTTATTTCCCATTATCAGTCTCATCTGTAAATCCTAAATATTTCCCCTTTTCTTGTTTATGTTTCCTTACTTTGGCATTTTAAACCTCATTTTTACCTTCTTATGGCCTTGTTTTGTCTCAGTCTTTTGATGAGTGTTAGGACATGACTCAGTTTTGTTACATGTAGCGTTCCACGTCTGCCATCTGGTGGACTAAATCGGTCAAGACAACTTTTTATAGTGATAGCTTCTCAAGCCTAAATCTGCAGAGAGTTGCTTGGAATAGAAATTACTCCTTTCATCAGAGTTCAAAGCAATGCCTGGACTCCAATTTACCAAATTTGTACAGTGAAACTGAAAATTGTGTTTAATTATATAAAATGGTTACTGGATATATAACTATGTTTTCTGTTTTATTAAGTTTTGCAGAGCTTCTGAAGAGTTAGAGCTCTGTTATATTTGCTGTGAAAATTGAGATGGTAAAACTAATGGAAGAAATGATTTTAGAAGAAAGGCCAAAATTAAGAGCAGGCGTCTTTCCTGGGAACCATCAAAGATCACATAGCCATTTTGTGAAAAAGAAAATTTCAAAAATATGTCATTAACCTCATTAACTGTATTATGTGGAGTATTTTAGCTGTGATAGATGCTTTTTGAAGGACAAAGGGAACATAGGTGTTACTATAGTATAATACAGTACCAGATGGTTATATATATATATTATTCACCTGTATTTTTCTGTATAGATGAATATATATTATTATATAAGAATATATTTTTTATTTTTTATCATCAATCTGTGATTTTTGAAATATATTCTCTGATTATAAAAGTAGCACAAATTTATTATAAATGATTTGGAAAAATTGAGAAATAATTAAAGAATAAAAAAGACAACTATAATTTTCTCTTCAAAAATAACCACTTTTTATTATTATTATTTTTTTTTTTTTGAGACAGAGTCTCACTGTCTTGCCCAGGCTAGAGTGCTGTGGCGTCAGCCTGGCTCACAGCAACCTCAAACTCCTGGACTCAAGTGATCCTCCTGCCTCAGTCTCCCGGGTAGCTGGTACTACAGGCATGTGCCACCATGCCTGGCTGATTTTTCTATTTTTAGTTATTTGGCTAATTTCTTTCTATTTATGGTAGAGACGGGTCTCGCTCTTGCTCAGGCTGGTCTCAAACTCCTGAGCTCAAGCAATCCTCCCGCCGGGGCCTCCCAGAGTTCCAGGATTACAGGTGTGAGCCACCTCTCCTGGCCTATTATTTTAATGTGTTTCCTTTTAGCCTTTAATCTCTTCATAGATATATTTATAATTTTTCTTTGACAAACCTTTAATCAGTTTGGTTCTACTTTTTTAAATTGATATTAGAAGATGAAGATGAATATTTTTCCCCATGTGATTAAAAAACATAATTTTTAATGACTGTAAGATATTTCTTGTAATTATGTACATTTATTTAGCCAATCTTAATTATTAAAAGTATAGGTTGTTTCCAAATATTTTCATCTTATAAATACTGCCATCTTGAATTCCTGGCATGTACATATTGGCTAGAATTTGATTATTTCCTGAGGACAAAATCCCTTGAAGTCTAAAGGTTCAAGATTAAAAAGTATTTTATGGCTTTTTATTTAAATGGCAAAGTTACCTCTTATAAAGTTATAATGATTTTTATCCAGGCTAGCATATTATGAGAGGATCCCTTTCATCTCTTCCTTGCCACCATTATTATTTTCATTTGATTAAATAAAGGTATAAAGAATATCTCATTGAATAATAATTTGCATTTCTTTGATTATTAAACAGACCATTCTTTTATGTTTACCAGAAATTGCATTTCATATATAATTATTTGTACATTTTTGGGTTTTTTTTCTCATGGTATTTTTTCTTGTTGATTGTTAGAGCTATTTATTAAGCTATTAATCATTTTTATCACATACACTGCCAATCATTTTCCCAGCTTGTTGTTTTTGTTTTATTTTGTTTGTGAAGTTTTAACTTTTTTGAGGTACTAAAATACACCAATCTTTTCCTTTACACTCCATTTTCAGCTTTTATGTTCAGAAATGTCCCTTTCATTTTCCATCTTCATCTCTGTTTTTTGTTTATGCTTTTCTGTTTCCATTTCCTAAAGGCCATAGCCTTTTGTATCTTTTGAAGATATCCTTTAGAAATGAAAATCATTTTCTTTTGGTTCTTTTATTAAGCCATTTTCTAAGGATTTTTTTCCCCTTAGTGTTTGGAGAAAAGGAAGCAGCATTTTTCATAGGTCATGATTAGTGAAAATTTCTTTCCAATTGTGGAAAAGTCTTATCATTAATTTTTGATATTGTTATGAGATTTTTCCTTTTTCTTTTAAGTTAGAATTTTAATGGGACATTGAGAGACACGGGGTCATAAATTCCTTGCTGGATGCCGTCGTAAACCATACATCTATTTTACATCTTGTATTCAGTGTCAGGAGAGAGCGAGACATGAGCAAAGGCTGGGAATTCAATGTTCGATACTGACAACATGGAAATGCTTGTCTCCTTGGTGGGATCTCGGGTTAGGCTAATTCCTTTGATAACTCAAGTATGGAGTCCCAAGGAAATTTAGAAGATCAGAATGACTGATGTTTTGACCATTTAAATATTTATCCCACTCACAGCCTGCTCAGCAATTACTAAACTATGCCATCACATTTTTCTTCAACCCCTGCTCATTAAGGTGATAGGTAACTGAAATTGAGCAGTGTAACATTTCAAGGGACAGCAAAAGAGCACAGATGTGATTTATGCTGAACCATGTTCACATTTTGCTGTTCTTAAAATCAGTATTTATTTGAGGAGAACTATTAATATAGCTTTTAGAACTGCATTCCTCTATGAGACTCTCCTTTTCCTTTTAGTCGATATTGAGCAAATGACTTATTTATAGGTTTAATTTATACTGAAACTATTGACTGTGTGATTTAGAAAACCTTAAGATGTATATTTACTACAGTTTGAGATTAATGCCTGTTCTCATCATAAAAGATTTGAAACTGTGAATATAGAGTTCCCTGTCCCTTGTAAATAGGTAAAATAGTAAAGTGCAGTTTTTTTCCAAGCTCCCATCCCCGTCTCTCCTTTAACCTCTGCCAGCCTTCGGGCGTCCAGTGTTCTCTTGTGCCTTCTCAAAGCTGTCAGGAGGTCCTACAAAACTAGTTTTCAGAATCCTTGTTGAAACCAATTAGTTTCTCTCATTTTCAAAGTTACTGTATAAAGAATGCAGAAAAATAGAGGCTAATAAGCAGACAGTTGTGTGCCCATCATTTATATTTAACGAATGTTAACATTTTCGTATTTTGCTTAAAACCTTTTATAATTGATACAAAATTTACATACAGGGTAATTCACAAATCTAAGTATACAGTTAAATCAGGTTTAGCAAATATAATACTACATATATATTTCCATGGAACCCCCTTGCCTGTCAACATATAGTGCATTTCCAATATTCTAGAAAATTCTCTTATGCCCCTTCCCAAGTAATTTCTGTCCCAAAACCTCAGAGGGAATTTTGATTTCTTTCTTTTTTTCTTCTTCTTCTTTTTTTGAGACAGAGTCTCACTCTGTTGCTCGGGCTAGAGAGCTGTGGCGTCAGCCTAGCTCACAGCAACCTCCAACTCCTGGGCTCAAGCGATCCTCCTGCCTCAGCCTCCCAAGTAGCTGGGACTACAGGCATACGCCACCATGCCTGGCTAATTTTTTCTATATATTTTTAGTTGGCCAATTAATTTCTTTCTATTTTTAGTAGAGACAGGGTCTCGCTCTTGCTCAGGCTGGTCTCAAACTCCTGAGCTCAAACAATCCACCTGCCTCTGCCTCGCAGAGTGCTAGGATTACAAGCGTGAGCCAGGAATTTTGATTTCTATGACTATAATTCAATTTTTCCTGTTTTAGTAGTTTATGTAAATGGAATTGCACTGAATGGATTCTTTTGTTTCTGGATTCTTTTGCTTAGACCAATGTTTTTGACATTCATTCATGTTGGTGCATGTATTGGTAGACTGTTTCCTTTTTAAAATCTCTGAGTAGTATTCCATGGTGCAAATATACCAGTGTTTGCTTATCTATTACCCTATTGCTGGACATTTGAGTTGTTTTCAGTTTTGATAACTATGAGTAAATTTACTGTGAACATTCTTGTACAATTCTTTTTGTGGACGTGTATTCTTTTTCTTTCTGGAATAAAACTAGTAGAAGAAATTCTGGATCATAGAGTAGATATATTTGTAACATAAGAAATTGCCAGTAGTTTCTAAAGATGATGAAATATTTTACAATCTCACCAGGATTATGTGAGAGTTCCAGTTGCTCTCACGCTTGTCAATATTTGGAGACGTTAATCTTTTTTGATAATTCTAATGTTTTAGTGAGTGTGTAATGCGATTTCGTTGTGATTTTAATTTGCGATTTTGTACTTTGTTATATTGAACACCTTTTCAAGTGCTTATTGGTATTTTGACATCTTCTTTTATGAAGATTTATCCCTGTCATTTGTTCATTTACTTTTAATTGAGTTGTTCTCTTTTTTATATTTAATTTAAGTGATATGTGTGTGTGTGTATATATATATGTATATACTGGAAATATAAATTTTGTCACATAAAGATCAGAAAAAAAGTAAAACTATTTCAGGTGATAATATTGTTTGCATAGAAATTTTTATAGCAAGTCTTGAAATCAAATAGTGTAAGTTTTTGAAATTTTATTTTTCAGTATTGTTTTGATGATTCTAGGTTCTTTGCACTTTCATATAAATTTTACAATTGGCTTGTCAGCTTTTTCAGAAAAGCCTGCTGGGATTTTAATTGATATTAAATTGACTTTATAAATCAATTTGGAATAAATTGACATCTTAATAAGTAGTATTGATTTTTACAATCCATAAACATGTACATCTGTCCATATATTTTGATCTTTTAAAGTTTCTTTCAGTGATATTTTACAGTTTTCAGTGCAGAGATCTTATACTTCTTTCATTAAACTTATCCCTAAGTGTTTTATTTTTTGATGCTGCTGTCAATGATATAGTTTTCATGTTTAATTCTTTTATCTGTTTGTTGCTTGTATGTAGAAATGCAATTAAATTTTATAATTGATCTTGTATCTTATGACCTTGTTAATTTATTATTTCTGTAGTTTATCTAGATTCCTTGAGAGTTTTGAATTAAACAATCTTACCCTCTGAAATAGAGACTGTTTTACTTCTGCCCTTCTGATCTTTATGTGTGTGTGTGTGTGTGTGTGTGTGTGTGTATTTTTACTTTATTGCAATGTCTAGGATCTCCAATACAATCTTTAAAAGAAGTAATGATTGATCCTTGCCTTGTACCTTGGTCTTAGGAGGAAACCCTTCTCCATTAAGTAAGATATTAAGTGTAAATTTCTCATAGATGCCCTTTCTTAGTTTGAAGAGTTTTCTTCGTATTCTTTGTTTAAGGATAGTTTTTATCATGAACAGGTTTTGAATTTGGTTTAATGCTTTTTCTGTATGTATTGAGATGATTATGTAAATTTTTTCTTTATTCTGTTAGTATGGTGAATTGCATTGATTAATCAACCAATATTGATTAACCAATATTGCTTGACACTTTACATACATTGTATAACCCTGATTTTTCCATGGTATATTATCCTTTTCACATATTTTTGGGTTTGACTTTCAAATATTTTAAAATAAGGTTTATATCTATATCAATGAAACATACTGATGCCAATATTCAACTTTCTTTATTTTTAATGTTATTGTCAGATTTTTGTGTTAGTTTAGGCTGGCCTGGTAAAAATTAGCTTAATGTGTCTTATTCTCACATGTTTTCTGAAAGAGGTAGGGTAAGATTGGTATTATTTCTTCCTTAAATATTTAATAGACTTTACCAGTGAAGTCATCTGGTCCTACAATTTTCTTTGTGGGAATGTTTATAATTACAGTCAATTTCTTTAATATATACAGGGGACATTTAGATTTTCTATTTCTTTTTCTGTCAGTTTTGATAATATTTGTCCTTCAAGAAATTTATTCATTTTATCTAAGTTATTGACTTTATTGGCATTATGTTGTTCATAATGGCGCCCTGATAATGCTTTTACTATCTAGAAGTTCTGTGTTGAAGTTTCCTCTTTCCTTCCTGACAGGAGTAATTTATATTCTCCTTTTCTTAAAAAATTTTTGATCATTCTGGCTAGGCTTTAATTAATGTTACTGATGTTTTAAAATAATTTGCTTTTGTTTATACTGACTTATTGTTTATTTTCTATTATTGATACCTGCTCTGTTTTGTTTTTAATTACTTGGGATTTAGTTTACTCTTTATTAGTTTTAGCTTCTTATGGTTGTAGCTGAGATCATTTTTTTTCAATCCTTTTTAATTTCCTAGTATTAGTATTTAAACTATAAAATGTTCTCTAAGCCTGCTTTAGCTGAATTCCAAGAGTTTTGATATGCTGGATTATTTTGATTCTTTCCCTACTGTACTGGGAGCTTTTTGAGAGGAGAAAGCACATCATATTTATTATATCTCCAGCACCTCCAGCAGTGCTTGATAGAGAACAATACTCAATAACTATTACAAAAATCAATATTCTTTTTTGCCAATGTTCTCTCCTTACAGGATCCCTCTGATAGCTGCTTTGACAGGGGATCATTTTGGCTGTCTGGTAGCATTAAAGTCCTCTCTGTGCACAAAGGGCCTGGGTTACTTCTTGTTAACTAAAAAAAAAAAAAAAAAAAAAAAAACAGAAAAGTAAGGTTTATGGTTTGGAAAAAAGCTTTATTTCTCATAAAGGGTAGCAGCCTGTTGGTGGCCATTCCAACAGGCTGGAAAACAGAGCCCAAGCTAGAAGCCAGGCATATGTGCTTCAAAGGACAGACAGGGCCAGGTGTGGTGGTTCACACCTGTAATCCTAGCAGTCTGGGAGGCTGAGGTGGGAGGATCACTTGAAGTCAGGAGTTCAAGACCAGTCTAGGCAAGAGTGAGACCCTGTTTCTACTAAAAATAGAAAGAAATTAGCTGGACAACTAAAAATAGAAAAAAATTAGCCAGCCATGGTGGCACAGGCTGTAGTTCCAGCTACTCAGGAGGCTGAGGCAGAAGGATTGCTT
The DNA here is from genome assembly GCA_963574885.1 of Lepilemur ruficaudatus. Taxonomy (NCBI): domain Eukaryota; kingdom Metazoa; phylum Chordata; class Mammalia; order Primates; family Lepilemuridae; genus Lepilemur; species Lepilemur ruficaudatus. Next base: position 69,624 of record CAUYRT010006312.1, on the reverse strand, counting down.
GAGCTCAGGTGTTTGAGGTTGCTGTGAGCTAGGCTGATGCCACGAAATTCTAACTCCAGGCAACAGAGCAAGACTCTGTCTCAAAAAAAAAAAAAAAAAAGGATAGACAAAAGGAACAAGATTTTTTACTGAACAGGATGGTCAAATATGTATATTCAACAAGCTATAGGATTCATGAATATTTATGAAAAAGAAAAATCATGCACATTTGTAATTGTGCTTTCTCTCCCCCATCTCATCGTGGCTGGGAACTCAGTTGTAAGGTGTTTCTGGGGTTGCCCTGGCCAAGAGGGGTCCATTCAGGTAGTAGAGGGTTTAGGATTTTATTTTTAATTCACATTCTGTCTCACCTTCCCTCTCGGTTATCTGGGGTATTCTTAGTCTTCATTTGCACTGCCATTCATAGCAGACAAGATATCCAAGACCCCTTTCTAATCAGCAATGAAAAGTCACTCTTAGGAAACCCCCACATCTATATAAATTACAAATTAAAAGCCAAAAACAACGTAAGCTGATTTATCTCATGGGTGTTTTACTTTCACCTTTTGTTCTTCAAAATAATTATTACACAAACTCCTTATGATCCAGGCAATTCTGTTGTCCACCAAAGTTAGCAATCTTGTTTCTATACCACAAGGATACAATTCACTTTTCTAAAAAAGTGGAGCAGAGAAATGCATTACTCTCCTTTGGGACTCATCTGCATTTAAAAAATTGACAGAAAGAATTCACAACAACATTATGTGATTAATTTTTTCCTTAACATTTTATGAAATCTTCTTGTGGCCTTGCTTTGCAGTCTGTTGTTAGCCAAGCTCAGCTTTATTTTTCTAAATTATGAATTCCATAGAATAGACTTCTTATTTTCTAGATGCACATAATAATATCTGCAGCTTCTTGAACATCTGCAAACAAAGGCGCCGTGGCGGATTTATTACGAAGACCCCAAATGGATTCTCTTGTCTTTTATTTAAGTCAATTGCACGATTTCCTGTCAGAGCTGCTAGGCATCACAGGCTTGGCAAGTTTATCTTCAAAACCATTTAGAGTAATTTGTGTTGGAGATTGGAGACACTTCAGTTGCCTGACAGCTGCTCTGTAGTCAATCACCATAGCGGAGGTAAATTAATCCCATGGCTTTCTCTCTTGAGAAACCTATATGCAAACAATCTTGTCAAAGAGAAATGTGATAGCTCTCAGTAATATTAAATGAGGTTGAAGCAAGTTTTCTTTAAGGTAGACAAAACTATCTGTTGGGTCTTACAGTTGACTACCAGCCTCACGCTGAGACAATCTTGAATGCTGAATCATCTAGCTCTTAAACGTTTGGCACTGCAAATGAACTCCAAATCCAAACCAGACTCCCTAGTTCCACTCAGCCTCCTAACTTCTACCCCAAATGGTGCCTCCAAACAAATCTAACAAGAAGGTCTGAAAACCTTCCCCAAATGGGTGGAATCAAGAGTCTCGGCATGTGTACCAGAGAACTTACTCAAACAAAATGGCTGAAGGTGTCGCGACACTTCTCAAATCCATTTCCTTCTCCTCAACTCAGTTCAGGTTGTGGAGAGCTGCATCTACTTCAGGGGGAAAGAGATGGGAGTTCCCTGGAGCTAAAACAGGCTCCAGCAGCTGGTGGGGCTATCCCCTTGCTCTTTTACCTTGAAATAAAGTTGCTTCTATCGGAGAAGACCCACAGCTTGACCCAGGGATGGTCCCTGCCTCTTTCACAGGGTGCCATTCCACTGGGGTGCTGATGGGCCCACTCAGGGATGCCAAATTATGTTACCAATAGTTTGGAACTTGTCCCTAAGTCTGCATCAGAAGAACAAGGACAAGTGGTTTGAGGAGAGAAAAAGGTAGGATTATTAATTTTCCAGCAAATGAGGAAAATGGCAAACTCTTATCTTAAAGTACCAGTTTTCCTAACTATAAGCAGAAATACATGGCTTCTAAAGGGAGGGTTTTCAGGGTATTGTTGTTTAACTATGGTTCTGATGGATCCCATCACCCTCCTGACTTCTGCCTGGACAGTTCTGTTGAGCCATCTTGTGTGGTACAAAGAACAAAGGACACTCCCCTGCCCCTCCTGACCACTGGCCTGAGGCAGGGATGCAGGTTTTAATTCCCAAAAGGAGTGGGGAAGGTTTTAAAGCGACAATTTGTAATACATTTTGTCCATTTTCAGGCCATTCCCTCTGTTACACTTGCTGTCCCCAGATTTATACTGTCTAATCCCAACTCACAATGGTCATCAGCCAAGGAGACAGCACTGAAGTGGCATGAGGAAGAAGCTGGAGCTAAAGATTGTGAGGTCCCTGTTTCTAAGCCACATGAGACAGCACCCTGGGGCATTTCAAAGTAGTCAGGGTTCTTGGTGAGTGTGGTTAATTTCTGACAAGTGGGTGGAAGTTCAAGCATGTTCACTTGGGCATCAAATGTAAAGTGACATAATTTGGAAATTGAAAGGAACTGCTTTTTTATACTAGCAAGTTGTCATCCACAAGGCAGCAGTGGGAAATCCTTGTGTTGTATATAGCTGTAAGTTTAGAGGCAGCAAGAAAATAACTTGCTGGGTGCCTCATTTGGCTGTTTAGGGTTTGCTCTGCATGATTTCAGTCTGTGATGTACATGACATTCCCTGGAGTTTTACAACGCAGCTGCCCCGCCACCTGACTTCCTTGTATTTAGGTATTTGAAGTTCAGCATTGTATAATAATTAATTTTCTTAGGGTGGTCTGACATTATCTATCACACAATTCGTTATTAAAACCCTCAGGGGTTTGCCATTGTCTTATAGACACTTGGTGCTGTCAATTTGTGTAAAGATGAGACATCTGTGGAAATGTGTGCGCCTGTATATATGTGTGTGCATGTGTGTGTATGTGTGTGACAGCATGAAAAGCTTTGTTGTAAGACAGTTTTGTTTTCTGGGAATCACACCAAGATACAATATAAATGCATGTATAATCGGCAGGATTCCCTCAATCTTATTGCTTTTGATAAGGACCAGGCACAAAAGTTAACAATTAGAAGGTGTTAGATATGGCTGTTTTGAGGGTGGTTGAGGCGAGATAAGTGGTTATATGGCCCCAATTTTTTCTGTTAAAAATTTAGAGAGTGGCATTTTTCATTTCTTTTGGGAAATAGGTATTGGATTTCCATGGCTAAAATTTCTGGATACAGATAGTATCTTGCATCATGCATTTTTCACTCAACCATCGATTTAGAAAGTAACAATAGTACAGATAATCCAAAAATATAGCCTTCTAAAAAGATAATTCCAACATTCTGTTCTTTTCGGTCACAAGATTTGACTGCAAATCTCAATTGCCTCTTGTTTTTGACTCCAGCTAACGTGAGTGAGCACTATTCCCATATAACCTGCAAAGCAAATAGCAGCTGAGTCAGTGTTATGTGTAATTGCCATAGACTCCTTGTGCCAGATTCCAGTTGTCTCCCCAAATACATAATTTTTCCTTCATCCTGAGACATAATTGATCAACCAGAGACTATATTTAATTACCAGTCTCCCTTGTGTCTGGATGTGGTCGTGTGAATAAGTTCTTACTAATAAAATGTGAGCAGTACCAAGAGTATAAAATGTACCAAGAACCTGGATCCTTGATGATCTAAGTGAGCCAGTGTTCCTATCAGTCTCGACAAGTCTTCATCTCCCTGCTGTGTCCCATATACATGGCTTCACTGCTTAAGCAGTTTGAGTCAGGGTTACTCAAAGCTGAAAGCCCACAAATGAATTCTGAGGCCAACTAGTTCATCTCTGAGCATCTTATCAGAATTTTCCCCAGAGCAACCATGACTGATTTATACAACTTTCTCAGAACTTACAAGTTTAACTCTATTGCCAAGTATGTTTTAAATTTAGCCTGTCTCTTTCCTGCTGCTGTTTAAGCACATGTTTTATTGTCCTGTCAGTGGAGAAAAACTCTGGGTGATATACTGAGTGTTATTTGGCAAATCTTCCCAGCCACTTCCATTCCAGTGTTAATTAATCTCTAAAACTTTAAGACTTTCTTGATAGATCCCATTTTATAACCCTTTAAATTAGACCCAAAGCAGCTAATTATATTCTAGTCTAATTGATCTTTTTCTCTTTCTTAAATTATTTTTACTTAAAATTTCTATGCTTCAGAAACATGGCAGTGAATTATTGTCCTAACATGACTTCCAAGGTCCACAATTGCCCCAAGTTGGGAAACGTCCTTTCAGCTTTCATGAGCAAATTTCCAAAAACCCGTCCAGCTTCCACCTGCTACCTGGTGCCAAAGCCAATTCCAGATGTTTTAGGTTTTTGTAAAACCTTAGGTTTTGTTTCTAAGAACTAAATTTTGTTTTGGTTATCTATTGCTCAGTAACAAACCATGTACAACTTTGTGGCTTAAAACAATAATCATTTATTTGGCACAAGGACCTGTGAGGTGGGCATAGTTTGGTGAGTCCAGCTTATTTGTGCTCTAAGTAATGACAAGTGGGTATCTCAATTTTTAAGGTAACTCACTCATCTTATCTGTTTCATTGGTGCTGGCTATTGGCTGGAAGCTCAGCCAATGTCTGTGGTTGGGACTTGATCGTTTTCTATGTGCTGGCTCCATGGAGCTACTTGAGCTCTTACAACATGGTGGCTGGATTCCAAGAACAAGTGCTCTCAGAGGGAGAAAGCAGAAGCTATCAGTCTCTTAAGCACAGAATCCCTTCTACCATATTCTAATGATCAAGCAGTTAGTCGGCCCAATTTGAAAAAGCAAGATGTATCAGGAGTAGTAAAGACTTTGCAGTTATCTTTACCAAAGAAAAGATATTAATTTTATCCATATTTTTAAAACAAGAGAACAGAAACACCAAGATTAATTTCTCCAGGGTCACAGAGCTTGTAAGGGGCAGATCTAAAACTTTAATCCAGGCAGTGTGGTTACATCTTTGTAAGAAAATTTGACAAAAGGAAGCTTTTTACAATTGACTACTATGGTTTAATTTTAAGTCTTCCAATCAAAGCCTACAGGAAATTAGGACTTTAATGTATAAACATAAGAAGCACTCCAATTGATCAGTGAAGATCAGCTTTTATTTCAGTGTGGTGACATAACAAATATTAACAAGTTTAAAAATTTTAAATTGTAACAAAAATTTAAATTTCCATTATTTTTATTTCTCTTAAACTTCATCTCACCTCCTAAAAATATTAACTTTTTATACTATCTGGTTTAAAGTGCAATCTGATCCAATCATTTTAATAGTTTCTTAAGCATTGTTTGTTTTTTCTTGGATAACAGAAATTCAGTCTCTAAGATAGTCTCTTTCTCTTTCTAGTTCTTTCCATAAGATGGCATCTAGGTATATGGGCATGCTAAGTCTACTCTCTTAAGGGTTTCCCCAAGACTAGTGCAAGTGCCTCTTTAATATTTTGAACAGGAGGACTGTTCATCAGACACCTTATGCTTTTCACTGTGGCCCCGCCCCTTTCTCCCACTATGTCTCTTCACTTTGGTTTGGCATGCCATGAGCCTTTTAAGGTCATTTTATAGCTACACAAAACCTAGCAGAGGCTCTGAAACAACCCCATGAAACCATGAAGTGATCTAATGTGTAAAATAAGATTTTCTTCTCTTTTGTAGATTTTCTTTGGGTGTCTGGAATGGGGTGAGGTGTTGGAGTCTTAGTCCACTAGGTCTTGTATTGGTGGCGTATATGTGAGCATCCTCTGGAGTGTTCCTGTTGGAAAGAGAGGAGTGGTTGAGGTCCTAACAGGTCCTAATCTTTAGTTGTTAGGAAACAACTAAAGAAAGAGAATTGCTTTTATTTTCTCAGGTTGTGATGACAGGTAACATGATCAATACACAAAAGAGGTTTTGACATTTTCTTCACTTTGTGTAAATATCAACTTTAATTGACCTAACTTAATAAAATTGTGCTTTTTTGGTTTATTGTTTTCCCTACTACCTGCTTGAACTTGAAACAAATTTTGTTTTTAAATCTTTTGATATTCCAAATTTCTTTTATAAGAAATGAATATTTCATCAGTTTTCTTTAATTTTAACATCATGTCAACATTTTACCAAAAATTATCCCTTCACTCTGTCTTAAGTGATCTTTCTCTTGACAAAGTTCTCAATGGATCTTGCATCCCATTAAAAGAAGGATCATGATTTTTTCATCACTGGTGTCTCTAGAATCTAGAAAATAGCCTGACATGTATTATACTAGACACATGACAAATATCTTTTTTTTTTTTCTTTTGGGTAAATATCCAGAGAATTGCTGGATCATACGGTAGTATTATTTTTAATTTTTTTTGGAATCTCCATATTTTTTTTTTACAAATATCTTTTAATAAATTAATGAGTAAAGAAATGTATCCTATGTGATTGTAAAGCCAGATTTTTGAATTAACACTTCTGCTAGGAATTAATTTATTTGACTATAATATCTCTTTTTTAGAAAAGTTTTTTTTAAAGTATAAGGAAATACGTGTTTACAAATGAATCAATAAGGAAAATAAAAATAAGCAAATGACAATGTCATTGAAGTACTTGTTCAAATTAGAAAATGCAAAACTATATTTCAAATTTGCAATATTAGAGACAAAAGCTTTTGCTATTGAAAGACTAGAAACGACGAAATGATAAAGGAAAAATAAACACTAAAATAAAGTTGTAAAAATAAACCCTAAAGCTTTTAGGGTTATTTTTTTACCTCAGATGGTTATCATTTGTCTCTATACTAGTACTTACTAAATAATTAATCTTTTCCTTACTGATTTGAATGAATACTTTCATCATAAACTAAATGTATATGGATTTATTTTGGGACTCTGTTCTGTTGCACAAATCATAAGTATTTAGCTCTATGAGTTATCCTAATGTGAAGCTCTCATTTAACCTGTCAGATAACGAAATAAGGCATTACCAATACCCTAGAAGCCTTTTCTTAATAAATATTTACTGAATAAATAAATGAAGGACAATCTCTGAGCGGTATTCAGGATCTGTTTTCTATTTTCTAATATTATGAATGTATTGAATGAAGACAGAAATAGTTTTATTAAACCCACAAAGGGCCCAAAGATTTGAGACAAATAATACATTGGATTACAAGCAAGTCCCCCTAATTTTTCAAAAGTCAGACACCACAAAATGAAAGTAAAATTACATAATAGATAAATGCAAATGATTGCGTGTCAATACAACAATGAGCTCTGTATAACATTAAAAAGATTTTATAACTCTTCTTCATGAGAATATGACAACTTAGAATTTCTAGTTATTTTAAAGGACATTATGTACCAAAAAATGTGAATATAATCTTAGCATATTTTTAGTGGTACATGGCATTCAGAATAAGAATAGTTTAACCTCATGTAGTGTGATATTCTCCGTTTGGGGCATTTTATCCCTAAAAGAATGAATCAGTCGACAACGTCTGCAATGGGATCACTGGAATGGTAAAACGTCTGTGAATCTTGAATCCTTGTGTACAAACGACAAGCTTAAATAGAAGGGGAAGTTACCTGAAGAACAGTGATAGAATCAGGATGCTTCTTTTGAAAAGGAATTGTTGAATAACCTGGAGGCTTTCTTTAAGCATTCAAACATTAGTACAGGTTGAATATCCCTTTTCCAAAATCCTGGGGACCAGAAGTGTTTTGGATTTGGGTATTTTTTTATTCTGAAATATTTGCATTATTCACTTACCTGTTGAGCATCCCTAATTTGAAATGTTCCAATGAGCACTTTCTTTGAGTGTCAAGTTGATACTCAGAAAAAAAAAAAAATGTAATGAAGCATAGTCCAATGGTTAAGAGGATAGGCCCTGGCAGCTGACAGTGTTCACATGCCTGCTTTGTCACCTGTCTCAACATTGTCATTTTAAAATTGATGATCTATTACCTCATTGAGGAGTTGTGGGAATAAAACAATGATGCATGCTAAACTCTTAGTTCAGTTTGTGTAGTAAACTCAAAACAAATAATAGCAACTGTCTCCTTCTACCTTCCGTACTATGTCACCTGTATTTTTATTACTCTCATGTATTTCATTTATTGAAGGAATAAATGAAATATCTGTCCCACTACACGATACCCTCAAAAGAACTATCTATAAAATGACCTCTAATTTGCCCTTCCACAAACCTCTGCACTCCCCACTCTGCTGACCCTGCTCTGACCAAAGTCAGCAATGACCCTAATGCCAAATACGATACATTCTAATCTTGATCTCATTTTGCCTCCTCTACAATATTTTGACAAGCTCTTTTTTTTTTTTCTTGGCTTTTCTATCACTCTTTATTCTCTTTCATTTTTGCTTGAACACTATCCTTTGCAGATTCATCTTTCTTTTTCACACATTAAATATTGGTGTTTCTCGGGGTGGTCTCTCTACACAGCACTCTGACTGATCTTATCCAGTGGACAGCTGGTGACTTACAAGTTTGGATCCACAGTTTTGAATTTCTCTGTACAGTTTAAACTCCAGTGTGTAGCCTCCTCCCTGCATAGCTCCACTCGGATGTCCCAGAGTCACCTGAAACTTAATTGATCCCAAACCCAATCTTTATTATACATTCTGCATCTTAGTAAACAGCAAGTAAGCCAGCACCTGGGGATTATTTTCCACCAATCTCTTCATCCTAATGGTTATCACGTGCTACCAGTTCAAATTCATTAACATTTCTTGACAAAACTCTCTTTTCACATCCACTACTTCCTCCTTTGTTCAGTTCATTTTCTCTCTCCTGGATCAGTGCAATATTCTTCTAACTAGTCTCCAAACCACTAATGCCACGGCTGCAGAGTGATTTTTCTTTATAATTTTTAGCTTAAAGCTCTTTAAGTTCAGACTCTATGGTATAATACTAAAACTCTCTAAAAATGTTTAACTGAAGATAACGCCAATCATAATAGCATTTATAAAGTATGTTAAATACATTCGTGTTATTTTATTTGATTTTATTTATAATTGTTTAAGAAGGCAGAAGGGGTATAATTCTCCTCCCCTTATAAAGAAGAAAAAGTCAAAGTATAAGGAAGCTCAGTGCCTTGTTCTCAGATACGGAGATGATAAGTGATGAACACAGACTTGGACCCAGGCCTTCTCTTTCCAACTTTCCACTATGGTATTGGGTCACTCTCAAGTATATTTTTTACCATGTGCAATGTTTGTAGCTCGTTTCTCTTCAGGGAGCATTATAAACATTTCCCATGTCAAAAATTCTTCATTAACATAGCATTAGAAATCAGCATAGTATTCATTATATGAATGTATCATGTTTGTAGTTGCAAAAGTATGGAAGCAACATAAGTGGACAGAAACCATCGTATTCCATGGTATCTAAGGAGATAATGGGGGATGTTTCCCCATTGAGCAACCCACCATTATTCTTAGGCAGAATTCTCTTATCTACATTGGATTTGGTTTATAATTCTATAATGAGAAAATCATGTTCCCCCTCAGAGCCTTTGCTCTATTCTCAGTATCTGGGACCTCAGTTTCTCTCAATTGTCTCCTCTCAGTGCTCTTATATCAGGGGGATCTCTTCTTCCATGTTCTAGCACTCCCTATTATTTGTACCCTACTTTATTTCTCTCTATGGCATTTTTCATCAACTTGCATATTGTACGTCCTTATTTCTTTGTTGTCTCTTTCTCCTCCTTTTGTCTTTTTTCTTTTCTGCTGTGTCTCCAAAGCCTAGAATGGTGCCTGACACATAGTATACTCTCAATAATTTTTACTGAATGAATGGGTAGGGAGCTACATACCACATGTTGCTGCTTATATTCAGTGAATATTTACACCACATCTCTTAATTTGTTTGAGAGAAGGTTTCAAACATCTCGTTAATCAAGTGGTTTTCTCACCACTCAAGAAAACCACCACCAAGCCACCACCCTTGGCTTTCATTATCTGCAATTCCCTCTATACTATAGTAAAAATGTAGTTTGCCAGCAGTTATCATATTAGTGAACAAATTGGGGAATGTTAGAACTAAGTCTTTTCAGGTGGTAAATAACATTCTCATTACACCTTCCCTTGGATTGACCATTGATAATTAGATTCTTGGTATTTTTCAACTTGCTCTAACTCTGGATGGAAGATAAAAGCTTCCTATGTGTTTGTTGTTCTTGTTCTTCACAGCCAAGTTCTAATAGAGAGTTTCAGAAGCTACATGGTGATAACCCAATTAGATAAGCATTTGTTCCTTTTTTTTACCCCTAGAGGTCTTTGATGTACACTTTTTGAGAGTTTTTTTCCTACATACTGTTATTAGCCTCAAAAATTGAGGCTGGATGTGTAATCAGAAAGACAATTATCAGTTCTCTCTGCTTCCAAGTTGGTGTTTTGTGTTTTTCTAAGTCCAGATGAGCTGCAAATGGTTTGCTCATTATCTGGTAAGCACCGACCACTACACACAGAAAAAGAACTTTTTTTCCCTAACTGCTCTCCCTAATGTTGCAGAAACCTTCATTTTCAGTTCATTAAATTTAACTTCAGGCAATTGCTAAAATGTGAGATAATTATTTTTTTGTTATTTCTTTGGCACTTCCAAAGTTCATTCTCACATTAGCAACAATAAGCCAGAGGGTTTTAAAATTTTTAAATTATTTTGGAACATAAGGACTTAAGCAGGAAAAAATGTCAATCCCCAAATGGCAAATATTTAGCATTATTTTTCCTTTATTTATACAGAATTTATTTATATTTATCCCTCAATTATAATTGCTTTTTAAGGTGGCTTTACAAATACATGATTAGAAGGAAATGTTTTTAAATTTTCTATTGCACCACAAATGTTGACTCTCAATTTTCAATCAATGGTTGTAGCATTGAAAATAAATAGCTTGAGGACCACTTTAAAAGCATAATTAAGAAATATTTTGTGGATATGTGTGTGTGCTGTGATTTCTCACTAATTTTTGCCAGTCCTCAATCTGACAAGTTAAAGACAGAAATAAGGGGATCTTATAGACAGGATCTTGTGTTATGCAGGCACGATAATTTATTTAAATTTTCCATTATTTCTGTCCACTTACGTTGCTTCCATACTTTTGCAGCTACAAACATGATACAATACATATTCTTATACTATATAATTGTACACATTTTATGTTAATCATCTATCACCTCTCTATTCACACACGTATACATTTATATATGCTACACACACACACACACACACACACACACACAAGTACATTACCTCTCTATCTGGTTATCAATCATCTATCTATCAATCATCTATCTATCTCTATATATTAGGATTAGTTTTTAGGAATGGAATTACCAGGCCAAAGAGTATGTTTATTTATAATTAAAAAACAATATTTAAATTGTCTTTTATTAATGTCTACTAATTAATACTTCCTCCACTAGTAAAATAAAAAAACTTTTCTTTTTCATATATACTTGATAAGATAGTGGATTGTCAAATTTTATTTTCTCCTTGTGAGTCGTTATTTTAAGTGACATTTCTTTAACTATGAATGTTCATGGGAATCTTTTTGATAAGTTCAAAACCTGCTTATCTTTTTCTTCTGGTTTTTCTGGCCCTGTTCCCATATCCTGACAGAGAGTAAATTGGAGCTTTCAATAGAGGTTTTCGGTCCCTCCTTTATTTCCTTTTCTTAGCAAACTTTTTAAAATATGCAGGATCTGATCATTTTCAGTGGTAGGTAGCGCTCTTAATACTTACGTACCAATGGACTGAGCCTACACAGTGGGTAGGTGTTGCCATCTAAGTGAGATAATGTACCAATTTATTGCTACATCTGCTTTTATTATGAATCTGTAATTACATTTAATTGTTTCTGGCTGGGAATTGTTGATTTTTGAAAGTCAATATGATGCCTATTCTGAAGAGAATTGTAACAAAAGCCTCTTTAGTTTTTATCATTGAACAAATATTGCCATAATCTTTTTGCAAAGCACGTTTCTATCATGATCACAACCAGACACAGCCTCGGTCTGTCATTTTATGCTTCATTGCAGGAGACATTTTAATTAGATTTTCCTATGGAGTCTTACACGTAGACATTAGAATTCATGAGCATACTGACATTAATTTTTAAGGGTCTTTTATACAAGTATCAGATTGTAATCCTGTCCACTATATCTCTTTCTATAGCCAGGATCAGGATTTTTTTTTTTTCCTTCTTTACTACTGTTGTAAGCACTGTTCTCTCCCCCAACCCCCGCCAGGATAAATCATTTTATTTTATGTATTTATTTATTTTTAATTTTAGAATATTATGGGGGTACAAACATTTCGGTTACATATAATGCCTTTGCTTCACCCAAGCCAGGGCTATAAGCATGCCCTTCCCCATACAGTGCACTCCACACCCATTAGTTGTGAGTTTACCCACCCCCATCACCCCCTCCCACCTAACCAGCACCTGATGAATATTACTTCCATGTGAGCACCTTAGTGTTGATCATTTAGTAACAATTTGATGATGAGCAGATGTGGTGCTTATTTTTCCGTTTTTGTGATACTTCACTTAGAAGGATGGGCTCCAGCTCCATCCAGGATAATACAAGAGGGGCTAGATCACCATTGTTTTTTGTGGCTGAGTAGAACTCTATGATGTACATATACCACATTTTATTAATCCACTCATGTACTGATGATGGGCACTTGGGTTGTTTCCACATCTTTGCAATTGTGAATTGTGCTGCCATAAACATTCAAGTGCAGATGTCTTTATTATAGAATGACTTTTTTTCTTTTGGGTAGATGCCTAGTAGTGGGATTGCTGGACAGAATGGTATTTCTATTTTCAGTTCTTTGAGATATTTCCAAATTATTTTCCACAGGGGTTGTACTAATTTGCAATCCCACCAGAAGTGTAAGAGTGTTCCTATCTCTCCACATCCATGCCAGCATTTGTTGTTTCGGGACTTTTGGATAAAGGCCATTCTCACTGGAGTTAGGTAATATCTCCTTATGGTTTTGATTTACATTTCCCTAATGATTAGCGATGTTGAGCACTTTTTTATATGTTTGCTGGCCATTAGTCTGTCTTCTTTTGAAAAGTTTTGGTTCATATCTTTTGCCCACTTTTTGATGGGGTTGTTTGGCTTTTTCTTGTTAATTTTGTTAAGTTCTATATAGATTCTTGTTATCAGCCTTTTATTGGATGTGTAGTATGCAAATATTTTCTCTCATTCTGTAGATTGTCTATTTGCTTTAATGATAGTGTCCTCAGTTGTGAAGAAGCTTTTTAATTTGATCAGGTCCCATTTATTTATCTTTGTTCTGAGCACGGGGCCAGTGGCGCAATGGATAATGTGTCTGACTACGGATCAGAAGATTCATATTTATTTTCATTCCTGCATTGGGGGTTTTCCTCATAAATTCTTTGTCTAGGCCAATGTCTATAAGAGTTTTCCCAAGATTTTCTTCTAGAATTCTTAAGGTTTCATGCCTTAGGTTAAAGTCTGTTATCCATTATGAGTTGATTTATGTGAGAGTTGAGAGGTGGGGATCCAGTTTCAACCTTCTGCATGTGGTTATCCAGTTTCCCTAGCATCATTTTTGAATAGAGATTCTTTTCCACAGTGTATATTTTTGTCTGCTTTGTCAAAGATTTGATGACAATATGAGTATGGTTTTATATCTGGGTTCTCAATCCTGTTCCAAAGGTCTATATCTCTGTGCTTGTGCCAGTACTATGATCTTTTCATTACTATAGCCTTGCAGTAAAGCTTGAAGTCTGGTAGACTGATGCCTCCCAATTTATTCTTTTTGCTCAAGATTGCTTTGGCTATATGAGATCTTCTCTGGTTCCATACGAAATGTAGAATTATTCTTTCTAGATCTGTAAGAATGATGATGGTACTTTGATAGGATTGCATTAATTGTGTAGATCACTTTAGGTAGCATAGACATTTTAACAATATTGATTCTGACAATCCATGAGCATGGGAGGGTTTTTCATCTGTTTCCATTTTCTGTGATTTCTTTTTTCAGCATTTCATAGTTCTCCCTATATAGGTCTCTCATCTCCTGCATTAAATATATTCCTAGATATTTAATTTTCTTTGATGCTATTGTGAAAGGTGTTGCATCTTTGATTTGACTTTTGGCTTGATGGTTATTGGTGTATATGATTGCCACTGATTTGTATGCCTTGATTTTGTATCCTGAGACTTTACTGAATTCATTTATCAATTCTAGGAGTCTCTTGGTTGAATCCTTGGGATTTTCTAGATATAATATCATATCACCAGCAAAGAGTGAGAGTTTGACCTCTTCTGCCCCTATTTGGACGTCATTAATTCCCCTCTCTTCTCTGATTGTTCTGGCAAGGGCTTCCAGCACTATGTTGAATAGAAGTGGAGATAGAGGGCCACCTTGTCTGGTTCCAGTACTAAGTGGGAATGCTTCTAGATTTTTCCCCATTCAGTATGATATTGGCTGTAGGTTTATGGTATATGGCTTTAATAATTTTAAGGTATAACTCATCTATGCCTATTTGGTTAAGAGTTTTTATCATAAAAGTATGTGGGATTTTGTCAAATTCTTTTTCTGCAACCATTGAGAGAATCATATGGTCTTTGTTCTTGCTTTTATTTATGTGGTGAATTGCATTTATGGATTTACATATGTTGAACCAGCCTGACATCTCTGGGATATAGCCCACCTGGTCATGATGAATTATTGTTTTTTTTTTTTTTTTTTTTTGATGTGCTGTTGAATTCAGTTTGCTAAGATTTTGTTGAGAAGTTTTACATATATATTTTTGAGGAATATTGGTCTGTAGTTTTCATTTTTTGTTGTGTCCTTTCCTGGCTTTGGTATCAAGCTGATATTGAATGATATGGAATGATACAGAATGTGTTGGGCAGGATAGCATCCTTTTCAGTGTTGTGGAATAATTTCTGTGTATAGGTATGAGTTCTTCTTTGGTAAAATTCAGGTGTGAACCTATCTGATCTGGGACATTCTTTTGTTGGAAGATTTTTTAATTGCTGCTCTAATTTCTGTGCTTGATATTCATCTGTTCAGGAATTTTATATCCTCCTGATTGAGCTTAGGGAGGTTGTGTGTTTCCAAGAATTTGTCCATTTCCTCCACATTTTGTGGTTTTTGGCCATGTTGATTTTTATAGTATTCAAAGATAATGTTTTGTATTTCTGTGATCTCTGTAGTGACCTCTCCTTTTCATTTCTAACTGAATTTATTAGAGTCCTTTCCTTTCTAGTTCTTGTCAATCTAGCAAGAGAGTTGTCAATTTTGTTTATCTTTTCAAAAAACCAACTTTTGGTTTTCTTAATCTGCTATGTAGTTCTTTTATTCTCAATTGCATTTATTTCTGCTCTGATCTTAGTTATTTCTTTTCTTCTGCTAGGTTTAGGACTTATTTGCTCTTTCTTTTCCAGTTCCTTGAGATGGTTTATTAGTTTGTTGATTTGTGAACTTTCTGTCTTTTGGATGTGAGCATTTAATGCTGTTAGTTTTCTTCTCAGGAATGCCTTTACTGTATCCCACAAATTTTAATAACTTGTGTCCCTATTATCATTTAGTTCCAAGAATCTTTTGATTTCCATCTTGATCTCTTCCTTGACCCAGTAGTCATTCAGCAATAGCTTGTTTAATTTCCATGACTTTGTGAAGTGGTGAGTGTTTCTGTTGGAATTGATCTCTAATTTTATTCCACTCTACAGCCAGGATGTTTTTTGATTTATTTTACAGGCCATTTTCCCCATAGATAGCAAAGTAGTGCCATCAGAAGAAATGACTTAAAACTCTTTGGGAATGGAATTGTAAAGGTGATAAACATTTTTTAAAAATTCCTTAGGAGACAAATATCATAAATGTGTGAAACTTCTAATGGTGAATTGGTACAGTTATACATCAGCTCTCAGCATGGCAGCTGGAAAGTCACTCGGATGTGGTTTGTCAGGGTGTTCACTATACTCACTGTGCTCATGAAAGACTGGGACACAGCCCCATGCTTCCCCTTAAGATTTTCACTTTCTTCTTCATAGCACTTTCTGGACTTATTTCACTGGGTGACTAATTTTGAAATTCATTTTACTTCTGAAGGAAATTAAGACATTGTTTTCTACAAGGAATGGGGTTTAAATGGTGTATTAATGTATTTACATGCTTACTGAATGTCCCTCCTCTCTTGTTCCAAAGAGAATTATGGGAATTTTGGGAAGGACTTTGAATTGTCACTTTATTTTGGTTTTTTTTTTTCCATTTTATTTCTGCTTTGAAGCAAATAGTATATAATTTGATTATTACTGACATCATAAAATAAATGAATTTATTTTAAGACTAAGTAGTATAATCAAAAAGCTTTTGTATTGTGGAACAAAGGCTTTTTAGAAATTTGCAATTGCCCTTTTCCTCATTTCCCAGTATTCTGAGATTTCTCACCAACTCCCACTGAAATTTCCAATGCAATTAAATTAAGAGTGAGGGAAAGGGGCAATAGAATTCTCTCTTTCATAAACTCTGTTTTAAATACAGTTTTGCAAATCCCATAGCCCACACCTTTCTGAAAAATCCTCCACTATCACCCTTTTGAGGTATCGTTCTCAGTTTTTATTTCTGCAACTGCTCAGCTACTGTTTTGTTCATGTCACAGCATTGTGCATCTTGAGCTGTTCAGGTTAACACACTTCTGGCCTTGGGAAATGAATATGAAGTGTATTTATGACAGTGGAGTACTGACCACTTCAAGCTTTGGATGAATTTGTTGGTCTCTTAACCATGGTGGCCTATTTCTAACTGATCTGCTATTTACCCTTATCTATTCTTTATCCATAAATTTTGCTGTTTGTTAATTCTTTTATTCATTTATTCATTCAACAAGAATTCATTATTCTCACTATGTGTTGGGCATCATTCCAGGCAAGGAACAAAACAGATAAAGACCTGACCTTCCTCGTTGTGTGGGAGAAAGAAAAAATAAACAACAAAAAATATATAATATCAGGTGCCATAAAGAAGACAAAAGAAGATCTGAAGAATAGAGAATGACACAGGTAGTAAGGAAAGCTTCTCAGAGGATGTGGCATTTGAGCAGAGACCTGTGTGGAGTGAAGGGGCAACCATGCCTGCATCAAGGAGAAGAGTTTCCAGGTAGAGGTAATAATAACAGCTAAACTTGGAGGAAAGTGTGTAGTTTTGATAGACGACTGGGCTCCAGCTTCATCACTTCCACCTAAAACTGTACTCAAGGGTCAGCAGGAGAGGTGGGTGAGCATGCACAGGCAAGGGCGGAAAGACAATATCCAACCTCACAACAGGTGATGGACAGTGAGGTGGCAGTAGCCATGGTAAGAGCACCTCTGCCTGAGATTAAAAAAAAAAAAAAGATTATGGGAAAACAGAATGCAGAAATGCCTTTTTTTCTTTACTGAAAAATTAAAATTTAGCTGATGGCTTAAAATTAACAACCACTTTGGCATCACCAGAATTGCCATTTGAAAATCATATTTATAATAATAGAAGACCCAATCCAAGTAGCCAATGCATATATGAAAAGATAAAAAGTTGCTCAACTGTCAAAGAAATGAAAACAATGAGAGGGATTGGTGTTCTGTTTAGCTTGGATTGGGACTTTTTCATAACTCAAATTGTGGCCAGAAAACTATGGGATTTGCCTTAGATGTTGCCAAGGAGAGGATGGAGGGGACAGACATTTTATAGTGTTTGAAAAGAGGAATAGCAGGAAACAAATGAAACTGTTTCCTAATTGTATCTACTAAATTCAGCCCATTTGTCTCTCTCCTCTCTCTCATACCTCTCGCCCCACGTTACTCACTTAACTACCATCATACTTATAAGATTACATGACCAAGGAGAAAAAAATGGCATGATACATATCAGATAGTTTAATTTGAATTAACTTATCAGGGACGTGCTAGGGAGGAAGGTGGAAAGGAGGAGGGGAAGTCATATGAAAAAAAAAAAAACCTGCAATATCAAACAGGCTGACTGCATTTATGCATTTTTGTATGTACATATCATCTTTTCAGAGTGACTGACACTGATGAAAGATGTAAACGGAAGTGTGTTTTGGCTGTTCCTTGAAATACATTCAGAGTTTAATGAAAGGGGTCAGTAGGGATACAGAAGAAACAAGTATCAAATGCAGATCAGTCATGTTCACGTTTGTGTTTGCAAGATACAAATTGGAGTTGCAAAATAAAAAAAATAAAGTTAGCAATTTGACTATGAACATCCAGATATACAGAAAAAATATCTGGGTGATATACTTAAAAATCTTTTCATCTAGATTCAGTTATAATGAGCAATACAGAAAATAAAACGACTGGAAATCACCATTTTTTCTTTTAAGTGTTGCAAACTAGCTGCGTATTTTGAGTGATTCATAGACTGAGAGCTTAAAGGACTCCCTGCTTAGTTATATTTTAGCAAACAGCTATTTCATAAAATGTTTTAACTGCACACTATCTTGGCAGTAATTTGTCTGATTTATGCATTTCTTCCTGAATTTGTTACTGTGTGAACCCATGCCTTGATTTTGGGGTTTGATTTTTAATAGGTAGATGTTTTAACTGCAAACAACCCTGGTAGTAATATGCAGAATATTTTAACTGCAAACGACTCTGGCAGTAATTTGTTTGATTTGTGCATCTCTTTCTGAATTTGTTAATGTGTGAACGCTTGCCTTGATTTTTGGGTTTAATTTTTTTATGGATAGGCACAGGGAGAAGAAGCAGTGAGAGGTTTGCCTTATGACTGACAGGGCAGGAAGAGTCATACTCCGTTCTAGAGTATTCTGTTGTCCTCTGCTGCTGCCCTTTTTTAATAGACTGGAAACCAAGAGGTCCTTTTTCCATGATGATTCTTCTGGTGGCCTCAGCTAACTTTTACAGTAAAAGTTTGCATTTCTCATACTTTCTAAAATTGGAGTTGTAAAAAAGACCCAGGGAAAGGGCAATACAGTAGTAAAAGGATTTGAGTAATCACTGAAAAATAATTTTTTTACTCCACATTTAAGAAGCAAATGATGCAAATCAAAACACAGATACACATGATTACAATGAAAATGATTTCCATGTTTATGTTTGTCAGCAATATAGTTATTTACAAATAATCCATATGAAAATGTAAAAAAGCATCTTACATCTTCACATGCCGTCTGTATTAACTGAATAAAGCTTAGTGACATTATTTGCAAATCTGTAGTTAATTGTACATAGACATTTTGTGCATTAAAAAGTAAATGTACATAATTTAAAATAAATTACATTACATAATTTACAAAGTAATATTAACAAAAACTTCTTAGACAGCTGCCTCCATATTTAAACAAAATAAATATTCAGGTAGTTAAGTTAACAAAAAATACACATTTAAGGGATTATAATTTATAGAAAGACAGATTGCAAATTTAATAAAGTTATATTTTACAATGACAGATACTGATTTCTTCAAATCTCTTCAATTCTCTTGATAGAAATGGACAGGAAAAAGTACCAGAAAGGGAATCTAAATGTTCACTGTCTAAAAATAAACACAAATAGATTCCTGAAAAATAGTTGGGAAAAGTTCATTGATGGTTAAAAGTAGGTAATCTAGAAACTATTAAAAACAGAAAACAATGACAAAACAATAAAACTGACATTTAATATATTCTAAAGAAAATAGAGATTATTGATCACTGAAAACATGACTCCCACAAACTAAAAGCCTTCATACATTGACTATTTTAATACCTGGTAGAAGTGCAAAAAAATAAAATCGCAAAATTAACTCTGTTCAGTTAGCATTTGTTTTATTCACTTAATAATGTAGACATAAACCAGTTTTCAGTGTCTCTGCTAGATATAGAATTATTATATCACGTTACAGAACATCCTTTTTATGGTAGAATAACTACTTGCTTGGTCCAGACTCCAGTTTCAGATGCTTAAAACCCTGTCCTGCAGTCAGGGCCACCTGAGGGCAAGACCAGGTAAGACTGGAATAGGTGGGTTTTGTAGTTCTCACATTTAACTAGTCCCAGGAATGATCACAGTCTGACAGGATTCCTCACAGATTTGCTCATGGTCAACTGTCCTTTCAACACCTTCAGTCTTAGAGGAGAAATAGAACAAGAAACACACTTGAATTTGGTAATATTTATACAAATAGTGAGATCCCAGATCATCTGGGAGGCATGGTTCTTGCAAATCTGTTCAGACCCCAAATTAGCTTGAGAATCGACTCCACTTTCTGTACAGTCCTGGAAGGTACAGGCCTCCCTCACTGTCTCGTAGTATGGGAAGTGAACAAAACTCGAGATAGAGGTCGGAGGAATAGGAGGGAACTGGGCAATTCTAAAGCTAGTGTAGGAATTGACGTTTTTACAGAAAAGAACTTTTTTTCCTTCATGCCTTTTACATCTTTCATTTCCCTTTTATTCATTTCTTTGACCAGTGTGTTCTGTTTCAATCAAGATGCTCACACTCTCAGTGACACTTTGGTTCTAATAGCAAAGAAATATAGGTATTTTCTTTATTATTAAAACTTTGGACATGTTTTAATAACATGTCCTGAGGAAGGAGATGACATTAGCTGTTGATAAAAGAGTAGAGAGAGACCAAACAGAGAAAATCATCAGAATGGACCGATGATACAGGTTGTTGGAGGAGATAAATAAATGTGTGAAAGGTGCTCTTTGCTTCCTGTGAGAGAAGTGACTTTATCTTGACACGTCCAGGAACTTAACGGGGTTCTGATTAAGCCACAATCACTGCTGAAGGTAGAGAAAAATCAAACTCCTAATAGTATGGCCTAAGACACTTACATTACATATGGGAAAACACTAACCACATTTAAAAACAAATATAAAGGTCAATGTGTTTAAGTGCTATCTTCACTCGTTAAGCATTTTTTTCCTTCTTTTGAATGTCCTAGGTACCTATGTACACAAAAGCCATTACTAACTTTTTTTACAGTGCCTAGCAGAGTGTCTTACATGTGTCAATAAATATTTGCCTTGTTATAAGTAATTTGTGCTTTGTTATAAGTAATTAAAAAACCATGCTTTTATGAACTCCTTTTCAATTACCTTAAGCTACACCATAGTGTCCTCAAAAAGACTTTGAAATGAAGATTGAGGTCAATATATTAGATTAAGTATTGATGAATAAGCAAATCAGCCTCTTTCAAGAAAGATCAATTATGCCTCTTCTATATAGTTTCTATTGAAACAGTCCAACAAAGTCATATAAAACTGTGTCAAAATGCATACCTTCATAATTACAGAATAGTAGTTCTAAATCTTTTGGGCTCACAGACCATTTTGGTAAGGCGAAAGTGTCAATAGACCAGTTACTACTATATTCCCCTCTTGAATTTTTAGAATGAACAAGAATAGGTTTTGATGAAATTCCAGTAAAATATTTAACTCATTATTGACTCATGCCAGGAACAAAAAAATGGCCATTTCCATGTTATAAACATGAATATAGAATATAGTCACCTCCCATTTGTCCAAAATAGCCAGATAGCTACATTCCTTTCTTTCCACCTTTCTATTTATCCTAACAATGAACTTCCAATATGGTCCTTACTGTTAGGTTACATTGAACCTAATCTCATATGTGTATATATATATATATATATATATACACACACACACACACACACATATATATATATGCTGCAAAATGTAATCAATTTATGAATGAAAACATCTTGTATTTTTATAACATTATAATTTTTGATCTCTTAATTCATTTATTTTTTACAGTATAGGTAGGATGATACTGATTTGTCTTTTGAATTACTGACATTTTATAATATTTTAAGTATAGTTTTAGTATGAACAATATTTTATTATATTCCACATTTCAAAACTATTAGTATTGCATAAGTTTCATAAGACTGTTAATTGAATTTTTCAAGTAACAGCAATAGTTTCTTTCTCAACCATTTTGGACAAATGGAGTTTACTTTATCCAAAGAGATCAACTTGAGGATTACCTGGAAGACCCCTGAGTACACATATTGACAATCAAAGTTTTACAGTAGCAATATTACTTTTGTCTTCCTCTTCAATAAAACAGATGAAATAAATTGTCTTTATGATTTTCTTTATTTAAATCCTTGACTTAGAGTAAAATTCTCATCTTCCTGAATACCTGTTCTCTTTGAAATGATCTACAATGCCTAATACAGTGAAAATTGAGTGAGGAATTAGTGCTTACTATATTTAGTTCTTATCAAAATACATAGAAATCTTTTTATCTGGGGGATAATGACACCCTATCTGATGTCTTTTGTAATCTTTGCAAATACTACAATGAACAGCAGGGGGAGTTCAAACTCCAGTATGAAGGGAAAATACCTTCTAATCCAAACCACTTTTACAGCAACACAGCTATGTTTAAGATAAAATAGCTTGTTGCACTTTTTATTTTTTCAGTCCTGAAAACCTAATGTCTTCCTCTATCCCAAAGGTTGTTGCAATAATGTTGCCTGAAAAATGGTATTGCTTTTTAATGGTACCTTTGAATTTTCTTTTCGTATGAAAGAAGTCTGCTAAATTAGATATTATTCCACTGTGCCGTTCCTGGGGCTACACCTGTGAAAAATATAGGTACTTCCAATATAATGGTAAATTTAATGGCTGTAAATTTTTACCTTTGAAATTAAACACCGATGGCAGTCAAAGGGTAAATGAATGAAAACTAAAGATGACACAATGGAGAGTTAAAAAACATCTAGAGCAGAGGTCAGCAAGCTATGACCTGCAAAGGTTGTCTGCTGCCTGTTTTTGCAAAGAAAGTCTTATTGGAAAGCAGCCGTCTTCATTCTTTTCCTTATTGTGTATTATCTGCAGCTGCATCAGCAGAATGGCAAAATTAAGAAACTGCAACATTGACCTGACTGAAAATATTTACTATCTGGTCCTTTATAGAAAAAGTTTGCCACCCTTGGTCTAGATATTTAATGAAGCCCTGGTCGAGATATTTATTCTTCTCGTTTTAAAATTTTGGTTTTTGAAATCATACATTAAAAAGACTGCTTCAAATTTTACCAGTAAGAAAGACAAAAGACTATGGATTTTGAAATACTGTCTGCATGAGAGTCCAATCTGACACTGGGAAAACAAATTAGGGAGAAAGAAAAATTAACACATAATTTTGATTTCTTTTTGTTACAAAAGTCATTACATACATTATTTTCTCCATCTGCTTGAAATTAAAAAGACAACCAGTTCCTTTTTTTCTTTTCTTTTCTTTTTTTAACAAAGATAACAAATATAAAAATCTAGTCATAAACAGCCTTCAAAGAACAATTACAAATCAACTAGAGGGATCCACCTTTTGGAAGGTTAAAGGGTTAGGGACTTCAACACTTAAATTGCCGCCATGTTGTTGATTTCACAGTGGCTGCAGTGATGAGGAAGAGTGTATACAGCAGGTGCAATAGCTGATTCCATCCTGTTGCCATCCAAACTGAACTTTACTCTCTTCAGGATACAAGAACTTGCAAATGTCTCTATGATACCCTTAGCACAGATGTCTTCATCCCATATGAAAAGAGGCAGTTTGTATGGCAATACCGGTTAAGTGCTTATCATGCTGCACTAATATAGTGCAAAAATGTGCCTTCCATATAGCAAAAAAGATGCAGGCAACCAGTTTGAAAATTAGAGAAAGTAGAAATGTATTATTATTAACACAAGTAAATTAGTTTTCCAGACAATAACCACTATAAAATACTGAACTTGAGGACTCTTTCTTCTAAGATACTAGTACATGTCCAGCATTCATACTTTGGAGAGAGACAAGAATAAAGTCTCATAAAAGAGTCTTTGTCTCTGAAATGCAGGTCAATAAAAGCTACCATCAACCACCAAGATGCTGAATTTATTAACGGGTTTTCTGCTTAGCTTAAAGCTTATTTCTTATTCATTGTTAAAATTACTTACTAACAAGTAAATAATCTGACATCATAATGTGCATCATTCCATCGAGTATACATGTTGTTATGCTTGACTATAGAATTGTAGAGATCTTTGTATAACCTCTTCATGCTAGAAAGTTTTACAAGTTAACACTGCAGACAGTCTTGTATCAGGCATCCTAACTGGCCAATTCCATCATTATTTTTTAGAGATGAAAGTGGTTTTTTAGTTGGTAGATTTCAGAAAAGATGACATAAAACTCTCAGAATGCAGCATGTATTCAACTAAATCTCCTAGAATTCTCAGGGTTGATGGTCTATATGTAAGTGGCACTGTCTTGAATGTCTCCAGTGGCAGTACGATTTTCACTCTTTTCTTTATGATGCTCCTTTAAACAGTTAAAATGCATTTTAATCCACACAGTTTGGAAACTTTCGTCTTGGCCTCTGGATATTTATTACGAAGTCGGAATTGAACCTGGTTGTTGCCAGGAAAAGTTGTATGTTACATGTCTGCATCTCCATCATAGGCTAAAGTTAAAGGTTTCAGTCGGTTGTTTTGCCTTCTTTGGGGTTTCTTTGGCTTTTTGCTGTAAAAAATTCATTAAAATTGAGAGAAAGAAAATCAGTCTTTAAATGTAAATTTGACTGCTTGGAATGAAAAAAAAAAAAAAGAAAAAAAACTGATAGACCTAAATTGCCTAATTGCTTACATTGCCTAAATTCAAACTTAGAATTTGATTTCCTGATCTCTTTGGATTGCGTGGTTTTATGCTCCAAATAAACTTTAAATACACTTCAATTATTTTGCTATCCTATAAAAGATAAGTTATTAGGTGAAATTTCTTTAGTATTAACAACAGAAATAACATCTTAGCATAATCATATATATATGGCCAGAAACATTTACAAATAACACATAATTTATAAATAATACATGTTTTAAAAGATAGTTGAATAACATTAGATATTAACATTGCATCTTTCTCCAGCAGTAATTCAATATAAAAATCTACAGTTCGCCACAGTCCATACAAAGCAACATTCCCTTGCATACTTGCAAGAGAAAGTACTTGAGAAGATGACATAGTGCAGTTCTGGCTCATCTACAGAAACTAGATGGCTCAGATTTGGTAGCTATTAGGCCATCTAGGACTAATAGCATGTTTATTTAGAACTTCTTGTGAACACTAAATAAATGTAGAATACTTATTTGAGACGTTAGTTTGCTGGTTCTGTGTTATGGTCAACTAACAAAGTGTTTTCTCTGAAACAGAAACATTATTTATCCCCTTAGATTTTGAAATATTTAAACACTCACCAAGCTAGATAAATCATGGAGACGATAAAGATGAGTAACACAAATGCCCCAGCTGCTACACCATAAACCCAGGTCTTTAGTCTCCCATCTAAGAAGAATGGATATTAGTCATTAATTTATATTAGTTTGGTGTATAGGAGACAGTCTTTACTTATGACCAATAACCAGTCACATATAATCAATTTCTTTCAAAACTCAAAATGAATTATTGCTTTGGCACTGTTAATGATTTAATGCAAAGCTGCTATTATAAGTTAGATGCGGCTTCATGAAAGATAAGTTATCAATGAAAACTGAATTAAAAAGTAATCAATAATGTTTGAGCTCAGATTTCAAGTTTATATGTCTAAACTTCTGCTGCTTCTTATCTGAATTTTACTTCAGACTCAATATATGTGTAATGCTATACAAACACTTTATTCTGAATTTTTAATCTATTTTAAGAATGACAATTATAGAAAGCAATAAAAATAATGCAATTTTAAGAAAGTCTGACAACCTAGAGTTGATATAGACAGGCCTTTAAATATCAATTTTGTCATTTTAACATTTTTGTTCCAGATGAAATAAAAGTGAATATATTTAACTTTTGGAATTAATGATCTTTTATCTAGTTTACAATTACGGTGTGCTTTAAAATTGGCTTGATGCTATCATTTGCAAAAATACTATTTTGATTAACATATTAATAGAAGGATCTATAAATATTTTCTTTCTTATCTTTTCTATTATATTGAATTAGATATGACAGGACCTTTTGTATAATAATTTAGTTTTCTGGTCTCATTCTCTTTGAACTTGATAGTTTTATACTCTGAATAAACTCCAAGCACAAGATGCTATTAATGATGCTGCCTAATTAAATTTGATCCTCATATCAGCACATATTTTTTACTGCATACATCTGATATTATATTAGTGTTAAAACTATAGATTGGGCAAATTGACCTCATGGAGACTCTGGTTTATTCAATATTTGAACAAAAGCAAATTGGTACTGTGGAATTTTCTTTGCCTGGAGCTAGATCAAGTTAGAGGTTCATTTGCTAGAAATAAAATGACCCTTGCTAACAGCATTTGTGGAGCTTGAGGGCAGGCTCCCCCAATCCAGTTCTGCCCAGACTCACATCCAGACCTGCCCCCGCTGAGGTGGAGAATAAGGACACATTTGGAAGTCCCAGGACTCCACCCAACACCTGAAGCACTAGAGTGCCTCTCCAGAGGAAGGAGATCAGGTTAAGGATGCAAATTTAGTTAATATCCTAAATATCCTTTCTTTTTAATCTTAAAGACTTTTTTTTTTTTTTAATTTGAGGTGAGTTTAGAATCAAAAAAGCTGCTCTGCTATTGGTTTCTCTGCCCTGAGAGTGCTTCAACAAATTGGGGAAACTATGCATTAACTTAAAAATAATAACAATAATGTCATCTTTAACAAAAACAAAACAAACAAACAAACAACAACAAAAAAAAACACTGGTTTTGATGTAGGTGTTCTGCTTGAATTCTTGGTCAAGGCCAAGATTGCTTCTGGTCTTTGCTGATCAACTGTCTTGAACACTGAGAGAAGAGTTTCCCATGGTTACACAGACAAGTCAGCTTTGCAAAATAAAATAGTTTCAGCTAAAAGCCTATCCAAGGTAGCGATCATGTGGTTAAAAGCTAATTACCCAAATATTTAGCATACTTTAAAAATCCAGTGCTGATTCTCCAATAAGAAAAAGTATTTTGACTTAACGTATTTGAAATAGAGATGTGTTAGTTATGCAAATTATTTCCTTCTTTTCTCATGTTTCTAATGGAATTACAAAGTAGACTACATCTGGCTCTACCTGGAGATTTTCTTTAGTCATGACTAGTAATTCCTCCAGGGTGTGAGAAAAAGTGGCATGATCTTAGTTGCTGTATACCCTTATAGCACATATTCAAGCACCAGGTTAGCTGTAGGAATGAGTGTATGATTAAATCCAATTGGGGAGAGAAAGCATGCAGAATAGAGAATAGCATTTCCTCAGGCCTTTAAGCTTTTGCCTCTATTGACTTTTAAGTCCATTACTAGATACATTAGGAGATGTCTGTTTATTATGAAAAGGTCTGGTCAGCCTCCGAGTTTGAATTATTTCATCTAGAAGGGAAGGCTCCATCCCTGCCCCTGGGTATCTGGTGCTGGTACAGATTCTGAGTCTTAGGGCTGTATAAATTGATCTGACTACCAAGTGCCCCCTGACAGGACTGCCTTCCTGATGTTCCTATTTAAAATTCAAGCTATTACCATTCTTACGATCAAACTAAAAATTCTGGAGTGATTTTATACACTCATCTGTCCCAGTTCTGAACACTTTTTTCCTAATTCATATTTCCATTATTAGATTTCTTTGTTCAATGTAAAATTAACTATACCTGTAACCTTAGGACTGGAATTAAGATAAATAATATCAATCCCAAAACTTTTCTCAGAAGAAAGTAATTTCATTTTTCTGAACTTTGAGCATGAGTATTTTTTCAGAACAGTAAAAAATAGAAGAATAGATGGCAATATCAGAGTAAATGCATATAGATAAAATAATAAATAGTTCACATGAAAATGCTAGCTCATTTTTTTAATCATTTGGCATTAGCTAAATGTATAACTAAGGAATTCTACATCGACACTGTCCGGTCACTTCACCTGGCCCAAATGGCTGTAGAAACCAGGTCCTTCCCCGTCCTGCTGGGTTACTGGAGGGTTGGGTTGGATGTACTGCCCGGCTGGTTTTCACATCTCCTCTTTTGTCCTCCATGGTGGGTATCACCACCACAGGGATAAGTGTGCATTGCTCAAGTGTGCTGTTAGAAGACATGACTTCAGTGTACCCTTCTTCACAATGGCATGTCTTTGTCTGCGGAAGAACAAGAAGATTGGCATGCAAGGTAACCTCTGAAAGCATAACAGACCCAACTCAAAGAGAAGGCTTTAAACAAGGATTGTTTTTGGGAATTTACTACAAGTAATCTCTGTCTCCATTCCATTAAAAAGAACAAACTTTTTGTTTTAAATATTATACAGAAATTTATTCTAAAAGTGAAAGCAAGTATAGTCAGAATCATTTATATTGATAAAAGGAGAGGTCTAAAAGTAGAATTTTCATGCCTCAAGACATGCTTTTTCTTGGGGTGGGATCTATTGCACAAGAGACAGTGGGATGACAAAGGATGAGGCCGGCTTATCTGCTCTGATGCATTTACACATACCTCGCTACAGTACGAGTGGGGCTGACTACACGGTGGGTTACAAGACCTGTCAGCATCGGGCTGGCTCAACACCAAGCAGCCCCCTGCGGAATAGAAAATCATTATTTTGACAAATAATATATCTTGCTGAGATAAAAATACACTGCTGTTAGCGACTTGTCTTTGAATCTTGAACCACTTTGGGAATCCCATGGATTTTTCTGTCGGTGGTTGACTGTGAAATATTTGGTTAACCTTGACCACTTATTTAGCAATGTGAGGCCCTTCTTACCCAGGGGTAACAGCACAATGCCTGGTACTTAGCAGGTATTCAATAAGCATTTGTTGAAAGGATGATTTTATAGCTGCTATTTTGAAAATACTAACTGTATACAAACTATTTCTGTCAGGAGTTCCTGAAGCTAAGTCCAGCAGTTGAATAGCAGATTTAATTTTCTTTTATAGTTAAAAATCTTTCTTGGTTTTTCAAAATAATAGTATTCATGTCCCTTAAGATAACTCTTTAATGTATGTGACCACCTCATAAGTGTATTTTTTATAATGCATATTTCTTTTTGAGTAAAATGACTCTTCCTGCTAATTTAGGATATTTTGGGGGTAGAGAGAGGAAAATAAATGTATAACCACTAAGTCATTTGTTTTGCCCTATTGTTTTAACTTGATATTGCAGCTATTTATTCGTCTTTCTTCTTTGTTTTTAAGTAGAGCATCATTTGTGCCTCAGTTGTTGTGAGGTTTAAGGTGGGAACAGATGTCATAAAGAAACATTGACATGAAAGAAACTCCTATGTTCAAACTATATTTGTTCAGTTTAACAGAACATTAACAAAGCAAAGTTTTTCTTTATGGCACTGATGATCCTCTGGAATTTAATCAAAAGTGTCTACTGCTAATTTTTTATCTTTCTCTCAATGTTATAAACAGAAAATATTCATGGAAAAGTTGTAATGAAAAAGCAGTTAGTCGTTGCAAGGCAATTGCGGTTAATTGGCCATATTGAAGTTACTGTCATTAAACACATGAAGAAAAAGGAAAGCAATATTTTGAGTTTCTTATAAGGAAAAATTCATAAATTAAAGCAACTGATCAAGGTACGTAATATACTTTACATGCTTGCCTATTTCTCATAGACTCACCTCTCCTAAAAGATGAAAGAAGGATGCATATGGAGTTTATCACAAATCATTTACACATTGGCTCTTTGGTACGAAACAGTATTAGAAAGAAATACCTTGGACACTTTGTTATATTAAAAAGAAATTAAAAATATGGTTTCTACAGGTAAATCTTTTAAGGTCTAACTTACCTTTGCATTGGGGAATAGCCCCTACTGCAGTGGGAAAAGAGCTTTTAACATGTAGAAGAAAGGCAGACAAATATTATTTGAATTCATATTTGGAAAAAAATTCAAACTTATAGGAGAAGCTATTAAATTGCCTCTGAATTGTTTAAAGAAGAATGGAGACATTCATTTCTAACCTCTATTAATACCTCCTGGTTCAGAAAGCCCATGCTTCCCTGTTCAGGGCTCTTCTTACCCCACACCTCTTAGAGTGGGGTGGTTGGGGCAGTTTTTTCTCCCAAATAATAATACTGTGAGAGAGCAAATGGTTTCCTAGGAGGTGCCTCCTCTTTGTCATGTACGTGTCCACCGGGAGTTGCTATTATGAAGGACTTCTTAATGCAGCTTTCTCATGTATAAAATCATATCTTCACAAGAAAACAATTTGACATTCTGATCCAGTTTCCATAGGGATGAAATAAGTAATTAGGCTTCAATAAATCCCGGTAATTTAAAATTCAATATAAAAATTGATAGTTTTCAAAAATCATATTGATCTTGCTCCTGTTATATTACTGTATATATTAAAGTTAAATTTACAAATGGACATCGCTCAGAGGCATCCAAATGCACATTACATTTTCGCCCCACAGGAGGTTCAAAACGCAGCAGCAAGTTGGCAGATTCCCCAGAGCAGGTAACTGTCAATACTCCTGCTGCTGCTATGCTATGGCGATTCCTGTAGATTAGATCTACAAAAAAATTATTTAAGAAGAGGCAATAAGTCCATGTGTCTGGGGTTGAGGTTCTGGTTCTGACCTTCATTTCTTACTAGGAAATTTGCAGGGTGGTTCACTACTTATCTGGAGCCAAGTCTCCTCCCCTTTCAAGGGGTCCTTGGGATCCCTTGCATTTACTGGGCTCAGATTAAAGAAACTCCTAGTAATTGCAGATTAGAGTAGTTCCTTGCACACATATTTAGGTCAAGTATAATTTTAAAAAAGTTATTCCTTTGGGTTTCTTCTTTGGATATAAGATAATTTTTGGATGGGGACATAGTATGTAAGCTGTTCAGATAGTCTGGGTTTGAGGTTTACCAATAGGTCTTCCCTCTTAGTTAATTAAAAAAAAACTCCTCTAAATCATAAATTTCTAAATTCAAGCAAGATATTTGGATTTGTATAATCATACTCTCTTGGTGACATTTTTGGTTTATAATTGTATTGCTTTCAAGGCACAGAAGCAGAAACAGTAACAAACATAATTGATTTTTTTCTTAACATGTAGTGACTTATTAACATATAAAATTTCTAAGAAAAATAACCTGAAAATTATTTACATATAATAAGCATTTATTAGAGTTAGACAGTATTTTAATTAAATAAGTTCCAGTACTAATATCTAACAGGGCTAGGTGAGGGAAAATTTGAAACATTATGAAATAAAATAATTTGTTATTGGTCACCAGACAGGTATATAGCTCAGGAGCCTTGAATCCCAACCAGGTGTTGAATACTGAAAGAGTACCCGTGTTTCCTTCATTATTTTCTTTAACTAATTACATGTGTGTTAGGGGAAGACTTTCAAAGAACAAGGAGAAATTGGAGGTTTACCTGTTACATTTACACCGTCTGACCTTTGACACCAGACTGTTCGGGAAGAGCCCTTCCAAGCGCTGGCCATCCACTTATATTCATAACACTGCCCGTCTGCAGGGACAAGATAAACATTAACAGAGGCATTCTGTTACCCAAAAGGACAATCATGGGGACAGGGTATTAATAAAATATTGATGAACAACTGAAAAGTGACAAGGAGTACATCTCTGATGATTCTAGTGTCAATTTATTGTCCTGCAGTTGCCATGCAAATGTTATAAAATTGCAGCTATACACCTAAATCCCAACTAATTTTCCATGTCTTCTGTCATACCATCTGGTGGGAACTTGGGTTTTTAATTTTATTTAATTTTTAAAAAAGTATTATGAAATATCAAACATACAGACAAGTATGGAGAATAACTAAAAGAAACATTCAATTACCAATCATGCAATTGTAACAAATATTACCATAACCAAATATTACCATATTTGTTATGGTAAAAAAAATACCAAATAAACTTGATATCCTATTATATTCCTTCCTAATCTCGTCACCCTCTGTCCAGCAATACAACTATTCTGAATGAGATGTATGACTTTCTTTGCCATGATTTTAATTCTTTTACTAAATATATGTGTGTGTATACAGATACACATCATATACACATAAATGATATATAGTATTATTTTTATGCAGTCTTAAATTTAAAAAATGTATCAAATTCTATATATTGTTCTGAAACTTAATAGTGTCACAGATGAAATATTTCTATGTAATTTTTAATGCACATACAATTAATTTTAACTGCTACATAGAATTCTATTGTACTAAACACCATAATTTATTTAGCTATTTCCTCTGTTAGGTTGTTTTTAATTTTTGCTATTCAAACAATGCCTCAGTGGTCAACCTTGTGCAAGTCTCCTGGTGCTTCCTTGAGGTAAATATATAGAGGAAAATTTCTGGGTATCATTGTAAGCTTAGCTGAAACTTTACTAAATATTGCTCTTTTTTTTCATCCAAAAGGTGACAATTTACACATCCACCAGTAGTGGATACAGATTATCACTGCTCTAATTGCCAGATTTTAATGTTTTTTGTCAGTCGTGTAGGTATGGAAAGCTATCTTGTCATTTTAAATTGAAGTTCTTTGATTGCTAAAGCTATTAAACAATAACTCAAATAAATGTTTCGGGGCATTTGGATTTCCTCTTATGTGAATTGTGTATTTATACCTTAATGGCCATTTGTTTTTTCTTCCCACTGACATCTATGCCTTTTCTCATTGAATTCTGGGAATTCTTTATATTAGAATAGTGATTCTCAAAGTGCGGTTAAGAGACCTAAGGAGATCTTGACATTTTTTTCAGAGTGTGTATGAGGATTTCTCCCTTTCCACTACGTGTCTGTGTAAGGCTGGATTTTCTTCACCCACATAAACTAAAATAAGGTTGCAATAGATTGAATCCAGAATCAGATAAGAGAATTCAATATCTTCCTTAACACAGACTTTATAGAGATTTGCAAAAATCTAAATAAGACCTCTCTTGTCATTAAAGTTATTTTCTTTTTGTTATGGGAAACTTATTTTTTGGGAAATATACTACTTATGATAACATACAATTATTTTATGATTATTTTAAATAAATTAATAAACATTTAAAACATTTATCAGTTTTCTGCTTTTAAAATTGTATATATCTATATCGCAAAAGAAAAGCTCTTTGGGAGTCTCAACAATTTAAGACTATAATATTGTTACGGGCCAAAGTTTTAGATTTCTATTCTAGACATTAATCCTCTGAAATTAATTGGTTTCACAAATATCTTTTCTTAGTCTGTGGTTTGTCCTGTAATCTCATTTGTGATCTATTTTATTGTGTAGAAGATTAAAATTTTAATTTATAAGAAGTTTTAATCTTTTCCACTTTCATTTGTGCTTTTGGTGTCATATTTAGGAAATCCTTCTCTACCGTGAGTTTATGAAAATATTCTCTCATATTTTTGTTCAGTGTTTTATAGTTTTACTTTTCACTTTAGGTCTATAATTTATCTAGAATATCATTTTTATATGATATAAACTAAAAATACTTTTAAGAACTTCATATGGATAACAAATTGTGGCAATATTCTTCATCCACTCATTTCCCCCCATCAACTTTCACTTTGCCATTTACAAGTTAGAATTTGTCCCTGAGATTATTCTGTTCATTAGTCTAATTGATTTATTGTTGACCAATCACTGTATTTAACTATTAATGCTTTAGAGTAAGTGTTGATATAAAGTCATGTAAGTCCCTTGAATTCTTCTCTCACTTTTCCTTCCTAAAAACATTCTGGGATCTTCTGGGTCTTTAACCTCTCCAAGTTAGGTTTAGAATCAATTTCTCTGATTACATTGGTAAAATTCAAATTGCATAAAATTTATAGGTAAATTTGTATAAAATTGACATCTTATAATATTGAAGCTTTTTATCCATGAACATTGTCTATTTCACCAATGTTTTAGTTCTTTCTTTATGTCTTCCAATAAGATTTTAAAATTTTTCCATACCTATCTTACATTATTTTTGTTAGATTTCTTATAGCTTTATTTTTATTGTTAATGCAAATTTTTTCGAATTAAATTTTATAACTGGGTCTTTTTGATAAAAAAGACTATTTTGTAATTTTTTAAAATTGTACAATGTTTCTGAACTCTCTTCTTACTTCTAAATACTTGTTTATAATTTCTCTTGGTAAGAAAATCATAAAATTTGCAAATGATGATTTTATTTTTTCAATTATTAAAGTTTTGATTATGCTTTGACTAGAACCTCCTTCACTGAGTTGGAAAGAAGTAGCAAAAGTGGGCATCCTTGTTTTGTTATTAATTACAAATGAATGTCTCTAATGTTTTCCCATATATTATGATTGTTGTAAGCTTTGGTAGATATCATTTACTGGGTAAAAATATTTCCTTCTGGCCGGGCACGGTGGCTGATGCCTGTAATCCTAGCTCACTGGGAGGCCGAGGCGGGCGGATCATTTGAGCTCAGGAGTTCGACATCAGCCTGAGCAAGACCCCGTCTCTACTGAAAAATGGAAAAAATTAGCCAGGCATGGTGTTGCATGCCTGTAGTCCCAGCTACTTGGGAGGCTGAGGCAGATGGGTCGCCTGAGCCCAGGAGTTTGAGGTTGCTATAAGCTAGGCTGATGCCACCGCACTTTAGCCCGGGGAACAGAGTGAGACTCTGTTTCAAAATAATAATAATCATAATAATAATATTTCCTTCAAGTTCAAGTTTGGTTTGGAAGTTTTTATTGTGAATGAGGATTAAATTCTATAAACACCTTTTCAATATGTATTAAAAATCCTCTCTTTTTTTCTGTTAATACTATGAGTTGCATTAGTAGATTTTTCTAATATTTGGAAATCTTTGTATTTGTGCAATTAACTATAATTAATCATGATATTATTAAATACATTTTTGATTTTGTAGTTGATATTTTATTTTTTATGACTTTGACATCAATTTACATAGGTAACTTGATGTTTATTGACTTGTTTTACTGTCAAGATTATACTATCACAGAAGTTGGGAAGATTTTCCTCACTTTTTTCCCCATTTAACTTTGCTTTTTTTATTAGGGATTTCACATAAATAGAAGTTGTCTATTTCTTTAAGTTTTGGTAAAACTCATAAGTCAAGTGTAAGTCTGTCTGCATGTAACATATTTGATAGATTTGAAAGTAGTGATATAATCCATGGTGTAGGTTCTCTATTACTCTTGGTAAATTATAATAACATTCTAAATTTAAATTTTTACATTTATTAGCAAAAACAATTCACAGAATTATACTTTTCTAAAGTCTATTTACTCTTTTTTCTTCATTGATTTTTACCATGAAGTAGTATATTTTGTTAGTTTGCAAAAAAACAAAAAACAAAAACAAAAACAATTTATTGGTTTTGTTGATTATCTCTTGTTTCTTTACTTTCTATCTCATTGAATTTATAGTTATCCATACTGGTTACATTCTATTTCTTTTTTACATTAAAAAAATTTCTTGAGTTGAAAGCTTAGCTCATTTTTAACTTTTTTCCTTTCTATGGAAACATTTAAAGCTTCAATTTCTCCTCTAAGTACTTCTTTGCTGCATCCCAAATAACATTTGATATGTAATGCTCTAGAAGCGTGGTTTTCATTTTGGCTTCTGTGTGTGCAAGTGGGGATTTTTTTTGTAATTCTGTTATCGATTTCTAATTTTATTTCATTATCATTTTGGGGTGAATAATTCTCTTTCTTGCCTTGAGAGTTATTTCATTTATTATAACCCTTGACCCTTCTCTACTCTTTACCTACCCTGTCCTGGGCATATAGAATGTTTTATATAGTTGGTAAATTTAAGAAAATTAAACTGACAGAGTGGATAATTCTATCTAATTCTTGGGTTAAGTCATCTAGGCCATTTGGTTTTTATTCTAGGTGTTCTTCAACATTTTAAACTTTCTCTTCTAACTCTTTGGTAAGAAAGATAATATTTTGCCTCTTACTTGCTATTATATGTCATATTTCTTAATTATTTCAGAACACAAGTAGGAATAAAAAGGTTGTTTGTTGAGCCCCACATTCTCCACTAGATATTAATTCTTTTGTTTTCATTGATACTTTCCTTGTGTTATTCACAAACTATGACATGTACACTCTGTGGTTCTTGATGAATATGTCATATATTGACCATATTAAGTGAATGATTATAAGTGTATACATACACACAAAAACATATAAACATATATTCATATATGTTGTATGTCAAATTTAGATTAAAATTATTCTCACCAAAATTTGATTTATCCATTTCTGAGAATATTGTAAAATCTCTCATTTTGCTGTATTTTTTTGTAATTATCCTTAATTCTGTCATTTTATTTAAGTAAATTGAAGATATTATTAGATTCATACCTGATTATGACTTATAGGTGCACAAATAACATCTCCCAATTATCTCAGCCTTCTTCACTTCATAAAACTGGGAAACATTTCCACACTATTTTATATATACTTTCTGAAGGGTGGCAAGATTGCCCTTCCTCTAACTCATTAGAATTAATAATCATACCTTTCATTCAATTCTCAGCCTTATGTGAGATCTTAGCAAATTTGCTTACTTAACAGAAAATTCTTTACCTTATGCTTTTGCTTAACACAAAACTAAAATGAATAGATTTCATGAATTGTAGCACTCACCATCACATGATTTTGTTTCCAGCATTTGCTCTGGGCACAAATGTTGATTCTCTAGTTCTTGTATAATCACTGCTCTGGATCGGACCTGTATTCCACCAAAGCCTAGATCTTCACCGTTCACACAAGTCAGCTGACACAGGCTCCACGAAGACCAGTCCTTCAAATAACAGTCACCTGTAAAACAGTTTTGCAGTTTATACCCATATCCATAGAGAAAAGTCAGCCAGACAGTAATTTTAATTCTAGCCATACTGGGGGTAATGTTTATATGTAATATTTATAAGGTTTCAATAAGTATTTCATCTTTGCCAGTTTGTATGTAGTTTTATAACTTTGCATAAATACTGTTATTTTCTGAGTAGCTGTCATTGGTCTATGTGTTGCTTAATGATATCAAATGTAAACTGTGGCCTAAAGGAACTTGTCTATTATGATTCATCTCCTCTTAAGACACAAGAAATATTTGATTAAAACCTACCACCACTGTTATCATTACCATAGTAAAGGAGTTTATTAAGCACTTGGTACTATTCAAAGAAAACCTAAATATACATAGAACTGTCTTCCAGGTATTCATCATTTCAAAGGAGTTTGAAGTCCAAGGCTGATAAAGCTGGTATTTATGTTTTATTTCTATTTCTTCCCAGTGGAGTGGAGGTCAGAGAGCCAATTGCGCAGCTGCAGTGCTGGAAATGCTTGCCATTTCCTCTGATCTGTCTTCAATCAACTTCCCGTTTTAAAAAATTACTCACTGAATAATAATCAACATGAAAAATGATCACATAAATGTACAGATAGCTGCATTTTCACAATCTGATTATATAATCATGCAATCAACGCCCAAATCAAGGAACAGAACATTCCAAGAATCTCAGAACATTTCCTCACGTGATACATGAAATTGTGCCATATGTACTTTTTTTGTATCTGGTTTCTTTCTCTCATTTATGTTTGTCAGAACCATCATATATTATGTATTTCTGATTTGTTCATTCTTACTCTACTTTATTTCATTGTGTGAATATGCCACGATTTAGATAAAATTCTACTATTGATGGGCATGTGGGGAGATGTAAATTTTTTCTCTTTTGCTTTTGTGAACATTTTAGTACAAGTCTTTTGATGAATTTACATATGCATTTTTATCAGGTATATATCCAGGAGGGCAAATGCTGGGGCATACTGCATCCATGTGTTCAACATCTCCAGCCATTCTAAGAGCAAAAGAAAGATTTAATGAAATACACCTTTACCATATACCCATCCATTCTTCAGGACTGACTGCTTAGTGATACTGGTCAGAGTACACAGTTAATTATGATAGACACAAATCCATAAAGGGTTCTTATCACTTTAATTATTTCAGCCATATGACATGAATAATTCATATTGCCTTATATTATGCTGATGATGACTAATATTAGTACAAAGTTGCCTGGAGATCTGATTAATGGGAAAACTTCTTGTGTCAGGATTAAGAAGTCCTGGCAAGACATGAATTATTGACTAACAGATACACTTGTAATAGTAAAGTAGAGTGATTTTTGTACACCTTCATTAGAATGTCTTTGGTACTCTTGAAGTATGGAAAATTCTAGTAAGTTTTGAAAATACTAAGGAATAAAAAGCTAATGAAAATTTTTATATAGTCTAAAAAAGTTTTAGAAACACTTCTATCCCCTGGGAAATGCCACTTTTGAGTAACTCAGTTTTCAATTATGCAGGAAAAACTGCTAAAGTTAAAATTAAAAAAAAATTCTTGTCAACACAAATGTAATATAACTTCACCTCAGTGATTGCAAACTACATGGAAATAAAACACACTTTTTTATTGGTAGGCTTTATCTCTTTGGCTAATCACATTTAATGTCGTGTATTTTGCAAAAATTGAATAAATCTTTTAAAGGTAGTCTGTGAATTATATAATTATCACCCCAAAATAAACCATGTCAGGCTTCAGACATTTAACAACAGCAAATGAGAGTGAGCCATACAAAACCTACTTTTATATTTAGACCACATGAACCATTGTAATAAAATTACATTATGCCTGCCAAAGATATGACAATTAAATGCATGTGATGTATTTCCAAATTCAATATTCTACTCTTTAATGCTTATTAGTCTACATATTGCTAGCCTTCAAAACTAATCATGAGTGAAAACTAGCAAGAGAGGAACCAGAATGAGTAGATTGTAATTTATAAGAGAAGAACAGCCTCCTCCTGGATTTGTAATTACTTTAATTAAAAGTGTGTTTACCCTGTTCTATGTTGTCATGGCATCCTATAATTTTCCTTCAAATCACTTATAATCTTATGTTATTTATGTTACTATGAGATTAGCAACTGTCCCTTCTGTTTGAAAGTAAGCCGTACGAGGACAGGGTCTGCTCAACTCTACTGTATCTCCAACCTCAAATCCAGGCCTGACCTAATTATACTTGAGGAATAAAAGTCAAACAAAGGGGTGATTGTCCTGCAGGAAGTAGAATGAAGATGTGCGGAGTCTCCATAGTAAGGCACACACCAGTGCCTGGCGAAGATGCCAGTTCTGCCCAGCAAATCCTATTCAACCAAATCCTGGAGATCTGGTTGTGGAATAGGTAGGTGTTCTGACTTTCAGCCTTGGTTACTTTTTGTTGCCTCTATGCCATTCTGGACATCAAAGTCCAAAGATTCAGTCATTGGTTCCACCCAGAGCCCTCACCTGCTGCCACAGCCTCAACCTGCGTCTGCTGTAAAACAAAATGGTTTCATTAAATTGAATCCTGTGTGAGATCTTGAATGAGATCAGGTCAGCTTCAGGGGCAGGAAATGAAACAAGGGAATTGCTGGAGCAACAAAAGGTTATTATTGGCAGGTGTGGGAAAATCTAAGAAGCAACATGTTGCCTAGCTCTAGAAAGTAAGATTTTATTTTATTACCTTATTTTATATTTTTTGTTTTATTGTGGTAATGTCACTTAACATGACATCTAGCCTCTTAAATTTTTAAGTGTACAATACAATATTGTTAACTGTAGGCACAATGTTGTACAGTGGATCTCTAGAACTTATTCACCTTATGTAAATAAAACTTTATACCCATTGAAGAGGAGTTGCTATTCAGATTTTTTGTTTTTTAAAATAATCATTGTTTCTTAAATTGAAGTCAATAAAAATATCCGTGTGCACAAAGACCAATACTACAGTTGAATGTCCTCAAAGTCTATCAGGGGTTATTTTACTTATTTACTGCTGTATGCAATTTCATTCAGTTCATCTTAATAATAAACTGTTAATATATACTACCAATATTATCATCTCAAATAATTTTTTTTTACTAAGGAATGAGTAAATTATGAGTGAATAGATGTGTAGCCCATGTTTGCAGCTTTTCCAGCTTGTATGGGCTCAATTCCATTTGTTTTTTTAATTTTTGAAAATATATGTTATTCACTTTTAAAATCTTCTTAAATCATATCCTTTTACATAGAAAATGTTTTATGCCTAATTGTTATTCTTTTGCTGACTCCTTACTTTAATTTTTTTGAGATCTTATTCAAAAAAACACATTTTTAAAGAGATACAATTTTTCTTATCATAATTATAAGCAAATTAGGAGAATAATTTATTTTACATTTGGAGGTAAAATATATGTAATTCACTTTCAATCTTGTTCGTTTCCAGTTCACTAATAAATTGTTGCCTTCTTATCTTTCTCAAGGATGGGTTTCCTAACTTACTGTGACCTTAAATTTCTCCTACAATTCCCTGCATTAAACTCAAATTCCTAAATATTAGCTTATCACTATCTGCCAATTTTTTACACTATTTGACATAGAGCATTTGCTTTCTACATTTTACTGCATGCACCCATTGTGTCAACATTGAACCTCTATAATATTTTTCAATATTTTCTTCCATACTATGACTTTGTCTTTCAGTTGCAAGTAATCTGCTTTTTAAAATTTTTCTCAACGCTTTACTGATTCTTTAGTTTTCTTCATTTTATCTTTTAACTACAGTGTATCTAGCTGTGAATTTGTTGTTGGTTCTACTCAGGACCCAGAGTAAGCTGTCATTATAAAGACTTGTCTTTCTTTCGCCATTATGTGTTTAAACATTGTCTCTCCTTCTTTCTCTATTCTCTCCTGGAAATCCCAAATGGGTCATCTTTAATCCCTATTTTCTCAACTTTTATTTCATACTGTTCCTGTTGAGCATGGGCATAAGACCTTAATTATCATGCCATGCAGATGTTAAAACTCTATAGGGGTGTCAAGAGAGGCCACACGGGAGACCTGGACTTCACCCCTACCTGACAGTAACAAGGCAGTGATCCCTTTTGCTCACAGGTACAGTGTCTGTCTGTTAGCACAGACATTACTGAACAAGAAGACAGCTGACATCCCTTAACTTATATATGCAACCCTTCTTGACCCTGGTCCTAGAAAGAAATCACCAAAGTATGAATTCTGTTTTGCTATTGTTACCTGGGCAAGGTTGGGTGCAGGTTTCCTCCAGAACCATGTTTCTATTGCCATCTATAATGGGTTCAATGTCAGCACAGAATTCCTCATCCACCATTTTGCTGAAATCATCAGCTGACCCATCACTCACTACACAAGATATGTTCCTTGTTCTGGTCCCTTCTCCACACTGGGCCTCCTGGAATAGAAGAAGGAATAACTAGTTAGGAAAAGAGAAATAATTAATTACAGAGCTCATCACTTGCAATCATCTTTGCACCATTGATTTTGATTTACGAACAGTTAGAGAAGCATTTGAAACCTTAGGGAAGAAGCCCTATAAGGCGCTAGCTATAAAACATACATTGAAGAATAAATGGTGGTAGTGTTCACTGGGGTTTTTGGAGGTGGGGGGTGGACCCACATCCAAGGGATGTGGTGAGCACTGTGAAGGGGAGGGGCATGCTTGACGTGTATTTGGGGATGGGTATTAGGGGTCTCAGTGGGGGGTGGGAAATCCTCTAAAGCTGATTTATGTGAATAGCTGTACAAATTAAATTGACCACTGTCTTTTCATTGTCTATCCTTCTTATCCTACTTCAATTTTCTTTGAAATGCTTACTTCTTGTTTTATATTTGTTCTATGTGCCCCAGTAGAAAATAAGCCCCACAAGAGCTGTTCACTACTGTATCCCCAGCACTGAGAATACTTCCTGGGACATAGATGTTCAGTAGATATTTGTTGAAAAGATTGGGTACTAGGATATAAAACACTTAGAAGATACTAGAAGATATAATAGTTAGTATTAAGGCCTTATAAATCTAATTCAAGGTATGGGATAGGAAATAATAGATAATCACATGCATAATTACAAAGATATAAGGCAGAGTATTCAGTACCAAAAAAAGAATACGTAAAATTTTATGAGACCATGGATAAACTGGAAATTACCTCCAGCTAGGGGAAGGATTTATGGAGCAGATGACATTAAGCCTAACATTAGAAAATGCATAGTATTTTGTTTGAAAAAAGAAGAAGCAGCAGCATGAAAAATGCTAGCAAGATAAAAAAGCATGTTCATTCATTCATTTAATGAATATTTATTGATTTTCTATGATGAGCTTGCCAGGCATTGTTCTAAATGCTGGAGATTCAGGAATAAATAAGAGAGAAGAATACAAATTACGGCCTCAAAAAGTTTAGGTTCTAATGGGAAGAATTAGTCAAGAAAATAAGCAAAGAAATATGCCAAACAATTTCAGATCATGAAATAAACAGGGTTATAATAACAAAATGGGGGATGGGACAACAAACTCAAAAGGATTGGGGGAAAGATGGAGGCACTGCTTGGAACAGACTTGTCACAGACGTTCTCTCAGGGAAGTCTTAGGACTAAAAGATGAGGAGGAGCCAGCTCTGCACAGAGGTGAAGGAAAATCATACCAAGCTACGGGAACAGAAAGGGCACAGGCCCGGAAGTGGGGTAGCTAATAGTCATTAGTCTGCTCACTGACCGTTTCTGGTTCTCCACTTCCCATGCACAGGTAGGATTGTACTTCCTTGTTCTTGTGTTAGATGAGGACTTGTGATTAATTCTAGCAATCTGGATATATAGACCTGTACATATCCAGGAAAGTATATAAAATGTAGTTACAAATTTGAGAGCCATCTTCATCCATTTGGCATTTAAAGCCATGGGGTGGACAAGGTCACTGTACCAGAATGTGTTAGAGAAACCTACCAATTAAAGATGAGATTGAGAAGAAAGAATCAGCAAACAAAAAGACAAAAATGAGTATATAAAGATGCAAGAGGAATATTAAAAGAGGGTGGTATCCTAGAAACCACAAGAAGAGTTTCAAGAAGGAGAGGGAGGTCAGTAATAAATGGTGAATAAAAAAGTTCAAAGATGGGTCCATTGGTTTTAGCAACATGATGGTCATGCACAAGAATGGCTTTAGAGAAGCAGTTACGGTAAAAGCAAGATTGAAGTGGGCTAAAGACATAGCAGGAGACTTCAGGCTTTTCTAGATACAAGATCATGTCATTGGCAAACAGGGATAGTTTGACCTCCTCTTTCCAGATTTGGACCCCCTTTATTTCTCTTGCCTGATTGCTCTAGCTAGGACTTCCAGTATAATGCGGAATAGAAGTGATGACAGTGGATACCCATGTCTTGTATAAATTCAGCAAAGTCTCGGGTTACAAAATCAATGTACACAAATCAGTAGCATTTCTATATATTAATAATAGTCTGGTTGAGGGTCAAATCAAGAATGCAATACCATTTACAATAGCTGCAAAGAAAACAGAATACCAGGAATAAGCTTAACCAAGGAGGTGAAAGATCTCTACAAGGAGAACTACAGAACACAAGGTTATCAGGTAAGAGTGAGGGCAGGGAGGGTAGTAAGATACCTGAAGGAGTCAACTATGAAAGAAGGGAAGAGGAGAAAACAAACTTACCAGGATGAGAATTCTAGGCACTGTGAGTACCCATTTCAGATTCATAGTTTTGAAATTAAACTGCAACAAATCAGTCACCATACTGTATGTATGCTTTTCACTTAGATGCAGATATTCATTTGTTTAGGTTCAGATTCGGATAAGGTAAATACTTAGACTCAATCTGCACTGGATTTAGCCATATAAGCATATCAGAGGGCTAGAAAGGCAAGGTTGTTGAAGATGTTTACACGGGAATGATTACCATGATGGACAAGAGAGTCTAAGCTGGGTAAGGAGGCAAATAAGAGAAGAATGGTCCATGGTGTTAGATGATGAAGTCAATGCACTGGAGACCCAGTTGGGGTGAAAATATTGTAGTAGTGGGAAGACTGGAGTAATCAAGTCAGAAGCACAGGAGTTGGTGATCTGAGAGTGAGGTACTTGAAAGAAGATTTCAGAGGTGATAGTTACTGATGATACAGGTTGAGTATTCCTCATCTGAAATACTTGGGACCAGAAATGTTTTGAATTTCAGAATTCTTCAGATATTTGCTTTATACCAGCATCCCAAATCCAAAAATCTGAAATCTGATATGTACCAGTGACATTCCTTTCACTGTTATGTTGGCACTCAAAAAGTTTGAGATTTTTGAGCATAAGGTCCATAAGGACTACAAAGATAAGGACTGTAATAAGGTCCATATGGCCCATAAAGCTAGACACTATAATAAGGTCTAGGCTGAGGTGTAGTGGAAGACAACGACATTGGTGGAGATCAAGGTGAACCCAGTGGATCATTTTTAGGAAGTTAAATTTATCAGATATTCTGATGGGCACATAGCTTTTGTAAATTATTGATGTTATAATTAATACACTATAATTATTTACACTATTATTTAAATGGGGAAGGAAGTGTTCTTAGCCTACAAAGGTTCATCATTAAAGGCCAAAGCCTTGGTTTGCAGATGTTACCAAAATCTGAAATAAGTTGCCACGACATTATTGAAGTGTATAACTTGTGTAGTTGCATGTAGCAGCCCTGTACCCTAATGATTCTAGTCCAGTTGCTCTCAACTGGAGATGATTTTCTCCCCCAAGGGGACATTTGGAATGTCTGGAGACATTTTTGGCTG
Organism: Lepilemur ruficaudatus; assembly: GCA_963574885.1. Lineage (NCBI taxonomy): Eukaryota > Metazoa > Chordata > Mammalia > Primates > Lepilemuridae > Lepilemur > Lepilemur ruficaudatus. The sequence continues at coordinate 25,027 of CAUYRT010006312.1, read as the reverse complement.
TTATAATTTGGGGAAAAAAGGAGTCGGGTTACTGGTGTGTAGTGGGCAGAGGCCAGGGTTGCTGCTAAACATCCTACAGGGCACACGACAGCCCCCACAATAAAGACTTATCTGGTCCAAAATGTCAATAGCATCAAAGTTGAGAAACTCTAGCCTATTCCTGGAAGCCGTTTGGGGACATTTCCTGTCTCTTCCTCTAACCAGGCAGACAGATGCATTCCACAGAAATAAAAGTGATTATTATATCACAGCATGGGGTTTATGCAGATTCCTATCACTGGCCCATTTCCTAATCTCTCCTTCTCCTTCACTCACCTATGTTTCTGATGTAACTTGTTTTCATTTCTGGCTAGAGATAGAGAAAGCATCTGCAATCACTAAGTCATTCAATTAATTACCTGATGCATAAAATTACAGTAATTAAAAAGGAAGAATCAGGTCAATCCTTCTCAATTGGCTATACTCTACTTATCTTACAAGCTGTTAGTCTAATTGTGGAGTCTCCTTGGGCTCTGAGAAAGTCTCCAGAGGTATTTCTTGTCTTCTTTCAGGCATTTGCAATTTGCCAAAGGGCTTGCAATGGGAGTTCTATGTTAAGTATCCAGTACCTGGGGGGCCAGTTCTGCATTCCATCGGCCCTCCTTCAATCAGCACCAACTTCAGATTGAAAATATTCAAAATTTAAAAAAACAATAAAAAATACAACAATAAAAATAATACAAATAAAAACTCCATATAGCAACCATTTACATAACATTTACACTGTATTAGGTATTATAAGAAATCTAGAAATGATTTAAAGTATACAGGAGGATGTGTGAAAGTTATATGCAAATACTATGCCAGTTTATAAAAGGGACTTGAACATCCAGGATCCTGGAACCAATCCCCTGCTGACATTGAGCAATGGCTGTAATGCGCCACTTGTCGTAAGAGTTTTCCTCGAAGTTTTGTGCCAGAGTAGGTATTTATTTCAAAGATTGGTTCCTAGTCTAGTCCCAGTTCTGCCACTAACTCACCATGTCACCCTGGAGAGGTCACTTTCTCTCTCTGTATTCAATTCACTGCCTATAGCATGAGGGGAACAGGTTAATTGGGTCAAGTCCAAAGCCAGACTATTAAGAATTTCAGATTTATTTTGATAGGTGTCCAGAGATTTAACAGTGAAACAGGCAAAACTGATATGGTCCTCTAGGACTTAGTCTCCAGTGAGAGAAAAGCAGATGCTAAACATATAACAATGAAATGTGACAAGTGTATATAGAAGGGCGTAATATTGTCAGGGCCTTGCTACCCAAAGTGTGGTTCTTGGACTAGCTTTATCAGTATCACCTGAGAACTTGTTAGAACACCAAGATCCTAGGTTCCGACCCCAGATTTACAAAATCAGAATCTGCATTTCAGTAAGTGACTACTTGCATGTGCATTAAAGTTTGAGAAGCACCAATCTAGGGGTTGGGACAGTCTCTATGCACTTTTAGTAAGCAGGAGGTAGGAAGTAAAGAAAAGCTGGAAACATTAGGTAGGGCCAGGCCAATAGTTTCGGCTTCTTTTTACAGATATTTGAAGACTGTGTGAAGCATTTAAGTAGGGAAAATACATAATCAAAGCTGAGATTTATGAAGATTAAATTGTCCATGTGTAGACAGATTGTAGAAAGTAAACCAGAAAAGGGGAGGCAGTTACCAGGCTATTGCAACAGTGCAGGATAATGATATCATGAAGACAGAAAAAGTGAGGAGGAAATTATGAATAAAACCCAATGCTCTTGGCCAGGCATGGTGGCTCACACTTGTAATTATAGCCCTCTGGGAGGCCGAGGTGGGAGGATGGCTTGAGGTCAGGAGTTCGAGACCAGCCTGAGCAAGAGCGAGACCCTGTCTCTACTAAAAACCAGCCTGAGCAAGAGCGAGACCCCATCTCTATTAAAAATCAAAAGAAATTAGCTGGCAAACTAAAACTATATAGAAAAAATTAGCCAGGCATGGTGGAGCATGCCTGTAGTCCCAGCTACTCGGGAGGCTGAGGCAAAAGGATTGCTTAAGTCAGGAGTTTGAGGTTGCTGTGAGCTAGGCTGATGCCACAGCACTCTAACCCAGGCAATAGAGCGAGACTCTTCCTCCAGAAAAGAAAAAAAACCTAATGGTCTTTTTATATTTCAATGGCATACTTAGAAAAATCACAAGATTTTCTTTTAATTTTAGAGTTTGTTTTTTAGCCTCTGAGAGACATGAGATCAGCAGAGAGATTTTAAGTCTTTTTCCAAAGTGCCAGGGATAAAAATTTTAAATAACCATAATATGTAAAATATATAGTTCACATTACAAGTAAAACCTGTCATCAGCCACTTGCAGACATGGATATTTTATCATCCATAATTGCTCATTTAATCAAAAATGATTAAATTAAAACAAACAAACAACCACGTATTGTTTGGGCAAGATGAGTAAATTAATTAAAAACATATAGAAAAGTCACTTTTTTTTTCTGGGATTCATCAGCCAATTGTGACAATTAGATAGTCTCTTAAGGGCCCTTTAAACTTTGACATCCTGTTGTAACCATTCAATGATATCATTCATTTGACACGTACTTACTGAGCTCCTATGGTTATGCCAGGGGCTGTTCAGGCATGTGGGCATGATGGTGGGTTACAGCAGGTGTGTTTGTTGCCCTCAAAGAGCTCTCAGCATCGCTTTATGATCCTACTGGGTAGACAAACCTGAAATTTCAGGAAGACGTCTTGAATTTTTCAAAGCTTACATTAGAAAACTTGACAGGGAAGGTGCATTGGTTTCCTGTGACTGCCATAACAAATTACCACAAATTTAGTGGCTTAAAACAACAGAAACTTATTCTCTCACAATTCAAGAAGCCAGAAGCCCCAAGTCAAGGTATTGGTAGGACCATCCTGCCTCCAAAACCTCCAGGGAGAAGAATCCTCTCCCTGGATTCCAGCTGCTGTTCGTTCAGTGTGTTCTGTGGCTTGTGGCATATAACTACACTCTCGGTCTCCACCTTCACGTGGCCTTCTCTTCTCCCTGTATCGTCTCCTCTTTTTCTCTTACAAGGACACTTGGCATTGTTTTTAGGGACTACGCAGATAATCCAATATTATCCCATCCTGAGATCTTTATCTTAATTTTATCAGCAAAGACCCTTTCTCCAAGTAAGATCACATTCAATGTTACTAGTGTTAAAACTTGAATGTATCTTTTTTGAGAGGCACTATTCAACCCACCACAAAAGGCATGGTCACAAAATGATCAGGTAGTGGTTGTCTGGCTGTATAAATAAAGCTACAAGTCCACCAACAGAACCAATTATCAGTAGCGCTCTGAATTTGCCGCCACTTGAGTGAAAAGACAAACCAAGCAGAGTGATGAGGTATTGGAAAGACACACACCTTATGGTTTCTGTAGACCACTTAGCCTGGGGACCTCAGTGACTTCAGTGACCTTTCAGAAGTACTGAAATAAGCTGATGGAGCTTCAGAAGAAAAGAAACATTTAATTGAGGGGCCAATTATGTTAACCCTCCTAAAGAAAACCTTTGAGAATCACTCATTAGTAGAGTTCTATTTAAGTGAACAGGGAACAAAACACAGCCCCATTACGCTTAGGAGAGTGAGAGGAGTCAGGGGAATGAATTTGAAAGGCAACAAAAGCTCAGTGAGGTTGATGGGCTTCATTAGCCATTTTAGTGTTCTCAATTCACTGCTATTTATAGTTTTCAACAAGTGTGCCTCCAACTCCATTATGTTACTGCATGAGTGTTAATGGACATTGGAGGAAAGGAATAATAAGAATTATATTACTGTTGTCCATAATATTAAATTGTATAATGCTAAATCATCAGAATATGAAAAAAGTATGTATGATACATAATCACATTTAATCACTGATTTTTATATGAGAGAATAAATTGAATGAATAATCATTCATCTACCATGAATCACTGAAATCTTTCAAGCCAAATAATATCAACATTATGTTACTCTGAGCTTTTTTACCAAGTATAAGATCATCTGAGATATAAGTGAAGATATATTTCATACACAGATGTGACCAAAATATATTCATAGCTATAATAGAGGTAAAGGTCTGAAAAAGGGCAACAAAATGTCTTACAAGTTGTCTCTTTAAAACTCCCCACGTTTTGGGGGAATTAAAACCTGCATTCCTTCCCCAGGACAGTAATCAAAGGGTCAGAAAAAAGTTCTTTGCTGTTTGTTTTCTAGTCCCTAAAATCACAGGAGATGGCTGAACAGAATGGTCAAGACAAGAATCATGAGATTGTCATCACTGGAGACAAGATCTATCAAACCACCAATTATAGTGAAATAACAATGGACCAAAGCCATGACATGTGTCACTGGTAACATAGACCCGAGCCCAACTGCCAACACCCCTGCTTTTAAAAAGCCCTGTATTTCTGCTTAAAGACAGGATGGTGGTCTTTTGAGACACTAGTCCACTGCCCTCTATTTGCCAGCAAATTAATAAACTTCTCTTTCCTTTTCCTCAAACCACTTGTCCTCGTTCTTTGTTCTCACTGATTTGGGCTTGGGGACAAGTACCAGACTTTCAGTGACATAGCCACAAAATAAAGAAATAGATTTAACAAAGAAAATAAAGAAATAGGTTTTTAGTCCAGGCCTTGATCTTCATCAAATGATTAACCTAGCAAGATACGTTTTTCTCTGTGAGCTTTATTGTTTCATCAAATGAAGGGCATAATCTCTGGGGTCATGTGATATAGGCCTAGAAAATATTAGCACATTAAAGTTAAGTTTGGAAAGTGCTGCAAAGTATATGTCCTTCTTAGATATTCATAATTCACATTAACATACTGATGGTTCTGAGAATCCCTGCAATAAGAAATATATTTATGTAAGCTATTTTATAGTTATCAATAAACTGACAAGAGTGTCTCACTATGCCTAAACAGCTTATGCAAACAACATACATGCTCAACACCCATTTTCCTTCTAGGAGTCTGGAATTTGGGTACATGCTAGACATGCAGATTTTAAAAAATAATAAAAATTTTAGGAAGTAGGGGAATCCCAGGATGGAAAGAAGAATATGGCAAAGGAATCTAACTTTAGCACAAATGTACAAAACAACCTCATTCAATGATGGAGAGGGAATAAAACTAACTCTGCTAGCAATTAGTACAGTCTATAAGATCAAAGACAAAAGAAACATAAACACTGTATTTTAGCTGATAAAGTTTTTTCTCATGGGGGCACAAATCAACTCTGAAACCCCGAAGCATGTATACTAGGAATTTAACAATTAAGTAATTGGATAACAGATTATGAGAACCAGGTTTCTCATTATTGAAGTTGGAAACTACAGATAGGCATGAAGGAAATAAGAATGATGCATGTGGTAATAGATTAGAGTTGGAGACATCAGTGTGAAATCACATTTAGCTTAATATAATACAGATGTTACATATAAAAATATTTATGGATAGGTATCTACACATCAATTAGTATAGAGACATACATTTCCTCACTCTGTCAACTGAGAGTTCCCAATTGCAAAAAGCACATCTAGCACCCATATCTTGGTTTCTAATATTATTAATACACAAAAAAAAAGTCTCCTGAGAAAATATCTGATTCTAGAACGGAGCAGAAAATACACAACATGACCCTGAAAGCCTGAAACATGTTGTGTCAGAAAGCAAGGATATATTCAAACAAAAAGCAAAACAAAACAAACACAAAAAAACACAATGATGAAAATATGTCAAAAGAACACAGGAGGCAACTTAAAAAGTTCCCAGTGGCCAAAGATGTAACAATTGGAGCAACAAAATGAAATTGTATTGAATTATAACCCAAAGTATAAAGGAAATAGCTATTAGTCTATACTGATATAAAGAAATGATTAAATAAGTAAATGGAAGGGAATAGATAAATCTCCTGCACTGAGAAATCCCAAATAATTCATGCAGATATGCTGCCTCAAGGAGATGGAGCATAAGTCTCCCCACACAGAAAGAATCAGCTGCACATAATGACTTCCTTCCAAAAATTACAGTACTGCAGGAAAAAAAACGGTAGCTTTAAAGTGAGAAATTTGACAAACACTACCAAAGTCAGGTAACCAAGCTTAACACCAACAGCGGTAAGTCATCCTGATGGTATGTACCCTTGAGATGATATTATGAAAATAGCACTTTACTTGTAGTATTCTTTCGGGAGGGGGGACATAATTCCAGTCCAATCATGAGAAAAATACCAGACAAATTTCAATAAAGGAGTATTCTACAAAATACCTGACTAGTATTCTTAAAAACCCTGCTAGACTGTAATAGCCAAGCAGAGCCTAAGGACACATATGGTATCTTAACGTAAAGTGCTATACTGAATGGGACTCTGGAACAAAAAAGACTTTAGATTAAAAACTAAGGAAATATGAATAAAGCATGGACTTTAGTTAATAATGATGTATCAATATGAGTTCATTAATTGTGACAAATGTACCACACTAATGTTAAGATATTAATAATAGGAGAAACTGGGTGTGGTCTCAGACATCAGACAATGATTAATGCAGGGATATAATCCTTGAGAGAAGGGAAGCACATGAGATAAAACTCTCTGGTTAGTCAGGGACCTCCATAGAATCAGAATTCTATTGAGAATTGATGGATGGATGCATGGATAGACAGATGTTAGATGGGTAGATAGATGATAGATGGATAGATAGATGATAGATAGATGAATGGTAGATATAGCCATATTTATGAGAATTGGCTCATGTGATTATGGAAGCCAAGAAGTTCCATAATCTGCCATCTGCAAGCTGGAAAACCAGGAAAGCTGGCAAACCAGGAAAGCTGGCAGTGTAATTCAGTCTAAGTCCAAAGGCTTGAGAGCCAAGAAAGTCTATGGTATAAATGCTGGTCTAAAGGTCCAAGAACCAGGAACATTGATGTCTGAGAGCAGGAGAAGATGGATGGACCAGCTCAAACAGAGTGTAATCACTCTTTCTCCATCTTTTTGTTCTATTTGGTACTTCAACAGATTGAATGATGCTTGTCCACACTGGTGAGGACAATCTTCTTTACTCTGTCCACTGATTTAAATGCTGATCTCTTCCAGAAACACACTCACACACACATTCAGAAATAATATTCTACAGGCATCCTTTTGCCCAGTCAAGTTGACACACAAAATTAACCATCCCTCCCTCCCATTCACACCAGCTTACTTCTTGAGGGCATTTTCTAAATTGAAATGCAGAGAAATAGAGTCAAGCAGACAAATGTTTTGCTGGATTGAGGAAGCAGAGATGAGAGTTCACAGCTGCTTAAATGACTGAGATTTGAGGTACAGAAAAGGGAGGGAGCAGGGGAGAAGGCACCCTATCCATGTAAAAATAGCCTGTGAGTTCTGGGAGTGCTGTTTGCCACAATGATGAGAAAAGTCCTTTGTAGACGTAAAATTTCTTGGTATTTATAAATTGTTTACACACATCTCCCCTCACTGACCCTTACAACAATCTCTACAGAGGACGTAGAATGGGAAAATGAAGATTGGGAAATTGTCTGAGCTAGTAAATGGAAGACATTTCTGCAGTCAGTGGAAGATCTAGAACTAGAACCCAGAAGAAAATGACGGACATTTACTGACTACCTGCTCTCTACAGATACTGTGCTAAGCCTTTTCCATGAATTTCCATACGTCATTTAACCAGCAAATCTGTTCCAAGAAGTTAGTACTATTACTTGCCTCATTTTGCAGTCTTTCTCCTTACAAAACCCATGTTCTGAACCACCATGCTCCACCGCCATCCCCGGAGCCTCTGTCTCTGTCCCATGCTTTTACATGGTAACACTAGTTCTGTATCTCAGCATCCTTGGCACTGAGATTATCAGTAACTGGGCTCATTAACACTATCTTCTTAGATGATTTGTCCGGATGCAAGAAGTAAATCTGTTTCCTAGCAACCCTGTCCCATGCTCCCTCAATTTTCCCTACTCATTATCTTACCCATGATCAACTACAAATTAGCCAAATTATGGGCAGGTTTTAGATTTCCCAGAAATGGAAGGGGCACTTGCAAACATTTGTTCTCTTGGAACAAAATGGCTCTGAAAACACAAGCTTAGGGAGGACAAATCAGGGAGGTGGAATTGGCCATTAATTTCAATGTGTCCATAGATTTGGGAGCCAGGTCTCCTAGGATACCCACTTAAGTGCAGTCTTTTGGCCATTTTGTGGAAGAGCCATTGTTACCCAAAAAGGAGCCATATTTTTGCTTAAAAGGGGTTTCTCATGATATTCGTCTGCAAAGCTAATAGTCAATGTGGTAGTTTCAGTCTCAGCTTTGTTATGAAATCCCCTAATGACTCCTATGCCTCACCCCTCACCCTTTAATATCCTGAAACTCAGACAATTATTCAAACTGACCTTACAAACACCCTCAGTAGAAATATGAAAAAATTATTCCTATACCAACATAAGATGTAACTGGGGACTCATGAAGCCCAGGTCTAATGTGTCTCCTCAAGTCAAGGGCTTTCCAATCATTAAAAATCTGTACGAAAAGCAATTTTCACAAACATAAGCTTTTCTAGGGTTATTTCCTAAAATGTTCCAAAAAGGTAATTTCAGAACTATGTACAGGAACCAAGGTGAGCCCTGCGTGATATAAATTATTACTCTTGTATATTTATTCTTTTATTTCTTTATTCAACACATATTTTTAAGCACTGACAATGTTCCAGACACCATTCTTGATCTTGGGGATCAGTAGAAAACAAATCTAAGCCTTTGTGCTAGGCTTTAGGAATGCACTTCTTCTTCTAGGCCCACTGTAGGATTACACATCCCTGCCTACATGAAGTAGGGGCTTGATTCAGCCAATAAAATATAGACTATGTTGATGTGTGTCACTTTAGGGTGGAAGCTTTAAGAGCCAGGGTATGCTTTGCCATGATCCTTCTTCCATCTGTCTCAGCAACTAGCCAGGGTCCTAGAGCTACGGAAATCCATAATAGAGCCCCAGAAGATCCAGTATAGATATATAACATTAACAATAAACAAACCTTTGTTGCTTTACGCCATTGAAAAAAAAAAGTTTTTAATCTGATCTTTTCTGTCTGATAGATCCCAATAGTTATTGACACATAGATTCAAAATTCTACCTCTAATGGCTGGGCGTGATGGCTCACGCTTGTAATCCTAGCACTCTGGGAGGCCAAGGCGGGAAGATCATTTGAGCTTAGGAGTTGGAGACCAGCCTGAGCAAGAGTGAGACCCTATCTCTACTAAAAAAATAGAAAGAAATTAGCTGGACAACTAAAAAAAAAAAAAAATACATATATATATATATATATATATGTAACATTAGCCAGGCGTGGTGGCGCATGCCTGTAGTCCCAGCTACTCGGGAGCCTGAGGCAGGAGGATCGCTTGAGCCCAGGAGATTGAGGTTGCTGTGAGCTAGGCTGACGCCACAGCACTCTAGCCTGGGCAACAGAGTGAGACTCTGTCTCAAAAAAAAAAAAAAAATCCTGTCTCTCAAGATTTCCACGTGAGTCCAGTCTATATTGACCATCTGGCATAAATGCCAAAAGTCACACCAAGTAAACCTTATTTCTCTGATATGAGAGAGTTCTTTGGTGACTTTCAACTAAAAGGCAGCAGGAGGATGTAAAAGAAGCAGCCCCAGACTAGGATAAGGAAACAACTGAGGACCTTGCTTCTGTCGAATGGCCCAGAATCTGTTGTGTGCCGAGGGTCTAATAGGTCAGAGGTTTCCCAGCCTGACCCTCCATTATATTCATCACCTTACGTTATCAAAAGAATTCCCTCAGCAGATGAGTAGATCTGGACAGGTGCCCTGAAATTAAGTTCCCCAGGCGATTTGTACGCATCTGCAGATTTTGGAATCATGGCTCTAAGTCATAAGCTTTCTCATAACCCTGTCCTGTTGGCCCTTCCGTTGGACAGAACCTCTACTTTCCTTCCTGATTTGCATCCATATTCCCATTCAGACATGGGGATGCTATCCTGAACCTAAGATTACTGGCCTGAACCCTTGACCATACACAGTGCAGTCCCTTTGTTCTGATAACTGAATCCTGCTCTCAACCCCACAGTCACTGGCTTGAGTTCTGCTTACCACAGATCACAGAGGACAGACACGTGGCACCTTTGTGATTCAGAGAATACTTCTGCTTGAACAGGCCCTACTGTGACTTGCTACACTACATAATTTTGAGTTACTTGTAATGCTGCAATCCCTTCTCAGAAAACCCCAGCCCCTGTTGAAGGGGTGAATCAAGGCAGATGTGTTGTAGCATGTGATCCACTGCAAGTCATAGGTAATTGTACAAACTAACACACACAAAAAGCCAGCACAAGGAAAGCCAATTCACCAACTGACTAGCAAATAATAACTTCTCTGCCTTGAGAGTTTGTACAAAGAAAAGGAAAAAAGAAAAAGAAAAAGGAAATAATAGGCTGTAATCAGACACTGATAGGTCTGTTTAGCTTGAAAGATCATGTGGAGTCAGGGATGGCGGTCATTGGTTATTTTCAGCCATGTTCTTACTGAGAAGTCATTTTAGAAGTTGTGTTGCAGGGAGAAACTGATTATCATTTTTTAATGCAGCACAGAGAGAGGAAAAAAACAGACAGAAGAGGAAACTCAATCCTTAGGACCTTTTAAGCAAAGTAGCTGTGTTTCATCTTTGTGACACGCCCCTATAAACTTTCAAAACTCTCCTTTCCTTGAACCAGCTTGAATGGGTTTTGTTCCCTGCAAATAAAAAGATTTGCCTATGTTGAATTCCCTTAAATGATGAACATGGGTCTTATTATAGCCCAGAGCTGCCACTTGTGTATGACAAATTGGGCTATTACCCAGACTCAGCCATTCTTTCCCACCAGCCTGGGCCACTAAAGTCTCAATATTCTTCTCAGCTGAGTCAATCCTAATTATGTTAATATTTCAGTGAGATTATTTGCTTATTTTTACTTTCCCCTATTTCAAATTTGAAATAGCTGCATTGTTCTTTTGATACTCTTGAGAAAGTATTAAGACAATCAACCAGTATCTATTTGATGAAATATTAGTTGTATAAATGAGATATTAAAATATATTCCATCACCTTAATTGAGAAGTTTTCCCCATGCTTTTTTATGAATACAGATGTGCCCTGATTTAAGGAAATTTATAATGAAAAACATCTTAACTACTAATAAATTATGAGAGTAAATTTGCTTTTCCAAAGCAAATTCAGAGCATTCTCCTTCTACATAAAGGCATTTATTTCAAAGATAAGAGCTACCCATAAAAATTGAGTAGGGGAGGGAGAGAATACAGTAATGTCCACTAAAGGATATCTCAGAGAATCACAGAAATACAGAGGAAAGAAGGATTTGATTTGCATAACATATTTCCAGGACATGCCACTTACTAGTAATGGTCAACTCACAGAGCTGTGACTTGAGATTCGGCAATGAGTTTATCTGACTCTAACTTCATTCAAACACACTCAAGACAATCTGCAGGAAATTACTTCACACTGTTACCCTTTTCAAGAATCAAGTCTTACTGAGAACTGGTTACATTCTCTCCTCTTTTCACAGCATAGATATAATGCTGGGAGTCCTCACCGCCTCCGCACCTCCCTGTACAGATTTATATTTTCCTGGAATGTGACTGGTATGACTTAGGACAATCAAGGAGAAAAGAAAACTTAATTCTCTGCCAGATTCACCAATTTTTGCTCACTGTATCACTCTCCTCTTTGTATCTTGACTTTGTTCTCCAGAGTCAAGAAAAAAATGTAAAGCATGGATTTATTGGAGGGCAGATGTAAGATGGTCCATGGTCTGTTAGGAACAGGGCCGCACATCACTGCCTGAGCTCCGCTTCCTCCTTCCACCCTCTGTCCATGGAAAAATCGTCTTCCATGAAACTGGTCCCTGGTGCCAAAAAGGTTGGGGACAGCTGTTCAAAGGTCTAGTTTCCTCATCTTTTAAACAATAATGAAAACAGAAATAACGTGCAAGATCATTGTGCAAATTAAATTACATAATCCATGTGCAATGATTAATTTTGTCACCTTGACTGGGCCACAGAGAACCCAGATATTTGCTCAAAAATTATTCCAGGTCTATCTGTGAAGATGTTTTTGGATGACATTAACAGTTGAATGAGCAGACTGAGTAAAGGAGATTGCTCTCCTTCATGTGAGTGGGCCTCATCCAATCAGTTGACTGAAACATTGGCTTTTCTTGGGTCTCAGACACGTCAACTTTTGAACTAAAGCTCGCACTTTCAACTCTCCTGGTTCTCAGACCTTCGGACTTAGGCTGGAACTACATATCAACAGCCCTGGGTCTCCAGCTTGCCAATTACAGGTCTTGGGATTTTTCAGCCTCTATAACTGTGTGAGCCAATCCTTATACTAAATCTCATTCTCTCTCTATATATATACATACACACACACACCACACACACACACTTCCTACTGGTTCTGTTTCTCTGGAGAACACTAATTAATATGCCATGCAAAGCATTTAGAACAATGCTAGATTCATAGTAAGCACTCAATGAAAGATCAGCTGCTATTATAATTAAGAGATGGCACTGATGGAGGCAACCACCAAGATGATTGAAATCAAACATTTGCTTCCAGATGACTCATGGAGCATGCTCCTTTTAGCATCTTTCCTTCACCTTTAAAACACATTCCAAAGCACATCACCACTTGGTTTGCAAGTTCTGTAAAGGTCCCAACATGAGTCTACACCCCATCACCCTCTAGGATGCCAATACATCAAGGAATTCTGGAGGAGCTTCCAGGAATCATGTACTGGTATAAAGAGCCCAGGAGCCTCTGGGGAGAACCTAACTTCAAAGTAAATGAAGTCAAATAGACCTGTTTGGCCCAGGAACAAAGCCTCGGGCCTGGACAGGAGGAGACTTCTAATCAGTTAACTGAAAGGGTAAAAAGCCAATGCTCAAGAGATGTCATCTTGTTTCCCTTTAAATAGAAGTACTTATCCATTTGCATTTTCTCAGCTCAGACTTTCTTTTTTTTAATTTCCCGCAACGCAGGACAGAATTAATTTGCATGGTCAAGTCATCCCATGCAAGGTTTAAATTTATCTTCTTGAAACCAGTCTGGAGCTGATTATCTCAGCAGTTAGGAGGCCACAGCGTGGATCCAATCTCCGTGTAAACCAAAGCTACTACAGCCTGGGTGTATTTAATGATAACACTTGGGAGAGGGGAGCGTGCACAACGTAAAAGGAGGTGGAGAGCATCCTCTCTTCTGACAGAAGAGCAGCATGCCCCCCCCTTGGAATGTGGCAGAAGCCCTGCCTGATGCCTTGCTGTCCCCAGCCCCTCCCACAGTGTCCTAATCCCCACAGCAAAGCTGCTCAGTACCCCATGCAGGTCCAGACACCCTCTAGAGGTCTAAGACAAAATTCTTATCAGAGATAATCCTTAATAATATTCATCATTATTTTATTTGACTACACGTTCAATGCAAAACCACTGGAAATTGTAGAAAAACCTCAAAAAGCATGAAGATAAAATGATCTATAATTTAACCACTCAGACTGATAATATAAATCCTTCTAGTATTACATTCACACACACATATGCATACTGAGAAATACTGTATAAAAGTATTGTTGTGCAACTGTTTTTTTTTCACTAATTACATAATTAGGACATTTTTTTCTCATGTTATTAAATGATCTTTATTTTTATGGTTTTGAAACATTCTATTGAACAGAAGTATCATAATATAGTTAATTAATCCCACTTTGTTGGGCAGGGTATTATTTCCATTGTTTTTGCCATTCTAAATAATGTGAGAATTAATGTTTTTGAGCCACAATCTTTCTGAGCCTATAGAGAGTTCATTAGGTTAAATCCTTAGAAGGAGAGCTTCTTGATCAAAAGATGTGCACATTTTTAAGAATTTTGGTTCTGATTTCCAAATATCCTCATAGAAGAATACCTAAGCAGAGTACATCCCTTGATCAGTACATGAGACTAATTCAGAAAAATTTAATGAGTCCTAAGGCAATAGATAGGTAACACAACATCCACCCATCCGTCCATGCAACAGATGTTTATTGAATGCATACTCTACACCATGCACTAGGAACACAGCAGTGAAAAAGACAGATGTAACCCTTGCCCTCCCTGTACTCAGTCTAGTAGGAAAACCAAACCATCAATTCCAATACTGAGCAGTTCAGCCTCGTTACTGCTTTCATTCTGACAATAGGTCCCATTTTAAGACAAAGCCCCTGAGTTATTGCTGGAACCAAGTGTCCTGTGCTGGAAACTGGGGCTCCTTATTCTTCCTCACCAGGAGCCATGTCTTGTTCTCATAATTTCTCTTGGAGATGCTACAGGATCCTGGAACAGTGGCCAGCCCTGCTGAGAGCATTTCTCTTTGTCTACATAAGTTGCCCACCAGTTGTGCCAGACTCCAGCTGCACATTACCTCTTTTCTGGAAAAGCAACAAAAATCACAGCCACTTTTGGCTTCCCTCTATTCACTTGGTGCCAGACCCTATACCAACCACCTAATATCAATTATTTCATTTAAGTCAAACAACACTGCCACGACAGTGATACCGCTGTTGTTCCCATTTGGCAAATGAGGAACGGGGGATCAAATAGTTTAAGTAGCTTGCCCACAGTCAGACTGCAGAGCTGGGATGCAAATACAAGTTTCTCTTATCCACAATTCACTGGGTTTGCCTGGTTCTCATGTCCTGATATAATGCTTGTCCTGCCTGGCTGAACACCCCTGTTCGTCCAGTGCTAGGTCTATCTGCAAAGTCCTGTCACACCCAATGGGCAGCTGGGGCCTGGTAGGCTCCAAAATCTACTTCAGAAAGGTATCAGGTTGCCTGGGAGCAAAAAACATCACTGTAAATGATTCCTGACGATGGACCAAAAACCACCAGCTGCACAGCCAGGTGAGGTCCTTGTTTAAATGAATAAACAAAATGTGGTATGTGTATACAAGAGAATATTATTCAGCCATAAAAAGGAATGAATTACTGAGACATGCTCCAACATGATGCTAAGTGAAACAAGCCAGATGCAAAAGGACAAATATTGCACGATTCCGTCTACATGAAATATGTAGAAGAGGTAGAGCCACAAAGACAGAAAGCAGATTAGTGATTGCCAGAGGCTGGGGGGAAGGAGGGTGGGAGTCACTTCTTAATTGACACGGGGTCTCCCTTGAGGGTGATAAAAATGCTGGGGAACTAGACAGAGATGATGGTTGCATGGCATTGCAAATGTAGTGAATGACACTGAATGGTTCATTTTAAGATAATTTTATGTTATCTGAAGTTTACCTCAATTTTAAAGAGCAGCAGGGGTGAGGGGAGCGGGCAGATAACAACCTCCTGAGTCAAAATATTTGTGCCCAGGAACTTCCTTTTATACACGCTCCCAGGTGATTCCAGAACACACTAAAGTTTGAAAAATATTCCTAAAAAACCTCCCAGTACAGCTATATAGAAACAATCATCCAAAGGTACCCCAAAATTAAAAGCTTCTTTTTAAAAGCTAGCTTGTTTTAAGAAAATAAATCTGCAAATAAGACACCTGCACTCGAATGTTTATAGCAGCACAATTCATAATTACAAAGCTGTGGAAACAACCCAAGTGCCCATCAATACATGAGTGGATTAATAAAATATGGTATATGTATACCGTGGAGTACTATTCAGCTATAAGAAACAATGGTGATATAGCACCTCTTGTATTTTCCTGGATAGAACTGGAGCCCATTCTACTAAGTGAAGTATCCCAAGAACGGAAAAAACAAGCACCACATGTACTCACCAGCAAATTGGTTTCACTGATCAACACCTAAGTGCACATATAGGAATAACATTTATTGGGTGTTGGGCAGATGGGAGAGGGGAGGAGGGGATGGGTATGTACATACATAATGAGTGCGATGTCTGCCACCTGGGGGATGGACACGCTTGAAGCTCTGACTCGAGGGGGGAGGGGAGCATGGGCAATATACGTAACCTTAACATTTGTACCCCCGTAATATGCTGAAATAAAAAAAGAAAGAAAGAAAATAAATCTGAAAGCAAAAGCAGGGTTATAATTAGCACAAAGAGCCCTATGGTGAGGTGGCACTATTGACGTGCCTGGTGCCATTGTTTCCAACGAGCAAGGCACTCAGAGAGTTTGCCTGGACCATCTGCATGTGTTTCCAATACCGTCCCTGGGTTGGGGGAAATGAGGACAGAACGCAGGTGATGTGTGAAGGACAAACCCTACACGAGGGAGGAGGGATCCTGGCTCATCCGTATGATCAGGCAAAGTAGTGGCACAGCCGCCATGTAGCCCTGAATTAAAGTAAACGGGAATCAATGGGCTAAAAACCAAGGATTCAATAAAGCCATTAAGTCACTGCAATTCCTTTTGAGGCAAATTAATTCCTTCGTGGCTCTGTCCTCTGTTCCTACCGAAAGTCAATACTTTTCTGGCAAGGGATTTGGAAGATGTGGCTCCCAAGAAAGGCTTTGTCACTATTTCGCCCCACCCACTTTGCCCCTGGAAGAGGGACTTCTTTGCTTCTGGCTTTCTTCCCTCGGTATGTTGTTTTGCTTCGACCCCTAAGTCAATCGCTGTATGCTACAAGAAAAACACAACCTCGTCTCACTCTCTAACCCCTTACACGGACCAGGTCTCTCAACGGTTAATGCTGCTGTTGGAACTTTCCTCAGGAAGCACATCAAGTCACGGCGTGTTCCCTGCTCATGAACACGGCGTCAGAGCCCCTTGACAGGTACTGTATTAAGAATATCCTATGTATTGTCCTATTTAATTCTTACAACATCCTTATGAGGTAGGCGCTGTCATGTTCATTTTATGGATGAGGAAACTGAATATTGAGCGCTTTGGTAACTGTCCCAGCGTCTCTCAACTCCACGAACTTGACTTGTGCCCACTACACTCTGCTGTCTCCACCTGTCTCCCTAAAGGTTGGAAACCTCTAAGACTTCAGGAAATGAGTCACTA
The DNA here is from genome assembly GCA_963574885.1 of Lepilemur ruficaudatus. Taxonomy (NCBI): domain Eukaryota; kingdom Metazoa; phylum Chordata; class Mammalia; order Primates; family Lepilemuridae; genus Lepilemur; species Lepilemur ruficaudatus. The sequence continues at coordinate 7,955 of CAUYRT010006312.1, read as the reverse complement.
GTGACCCTCCAAAAGCAGCCGCAGCCCCACCCACCGCCCACCAACAGGGAGGATTTCTGAGAGCATCAGGCACAGAAAGCAGAGAGGACTTTCTCCCAACTATAAATACTTAAGTTGGGAGGGACATTGGCTGATAGACTTCTTCCACAGTCCCGGAGCTCTTATGGGCCAAAACTCTCATTAGCACATAGCCAGGTCAGGAGAGAGAAACAGAATGTTTCAGGTGAGTGAATATTAAAGACAAACAACCTCTGTTTGCTTTAAGAACACACGTGCAATGTATTAAGGTAAATTAAAGCAATTGTTTTGGATCCAAACTTCAGCTGTGTGTGAGCTCTAGTAGTTTTGACCTAAGACTGAATTCCCCTTTGTAAATTGGAGGTGTTTACCTTACAAGGTGGCTATGAAGAGTGAAAGGGATATTCTAAGTAACAGCATTTAACAAGTGCCTTGGCACAGAGTGAGTTCTTAAATGATAGCAACATTATTACTTCCCAAGACCAGACCACCGCCATGCCAGTAAACTACCCACGTGATGCTTTAGGAATGGCTGACCAATGTTAAAGCCTGTGTTTACACAGACCTGTGCCACACAAGCCTGGGTATTCTTTCCTGCTAACCATAGGAACCTCATAGGAATAACAGTATTGTCTAAAGCAGAGGTCTGTGGTCTGGAATATTTAAAAAAAAAAGGAGAGGTCTAAGTGACAGCCTGACCCCAGATTTTACAGATTTAATCACACATCATAATACCTTCTGCAGTACAACAGAACTCTGCAGGGCACGCAGATAGTACAGAAGCAGCCAAGGCTCATGGCACTTGGAGCCACTGGCCACTAGGGGCCGTTGGTAAGCCACAGAAGGCTGGAAGGATGCCTACACGTCAGGTTTTTCAAAATTGTCTTTCCTATTTAAAGGGCTTCCTGGACTCTCAGAAATCCAGCTCAGGGCCCTTTGCAAGAAAAGCTGGCTTCATTTTCTATAAAGGTTTTAGCCCCCTATCTTCCTGTGGTAGAAGGGAAAGGAAGGTGAGTCTTACCCAGCTCTGAGCTAGTCATTGAGCCACATGGGTGGGGATGGGGAGATTTGTGGAATCCTGAGAGATCCCCCACCTGCAAGAATTCCCCCAATGCCCAGTGACTGAAATCTCGTTAAGTCATACAAATACTGTAAACTTCCAATGCCCACTGACAAATACAGGTATAGAGGAGGGGGCCACAGGTCAGACCATGACGAGATGCTATGCTGCAGCAAAAGGAGTTAGCACACAGCAAAGAAGAGCATGCAGACCCGGAGCTCCCAGATGTGGGTCTGAGTTCTAGCTTAGCCACTTACTAGCCGTGAAACCTTGGGCAAGTTACTTAACCTCTCTGAGCTTCCATTTCCTTGGAAACCCCTATATCATACATTTGTTGTGTGGGTACAGTTAAATGAGATAATGCATACAAACTTCACACACACAGAAATTCTAAGTAATCTTTACTAGATGTTACTCTTTTGTTGGATGAAAGTAAGACCCGAACTCAAGGCCCAGAGAGCGGACATGCTGTCGGAGACGTTGGGGCTGAGGAAGCAGAACAGGACACAAGGAGAGTTTAAAAGGCAGCAGAAAGCCAAATTGGAGGTCTCTAATTCATTGAAGTCCAGACGAAGGAAGTGAAGAAACCCCAAGATATGCGTTCACATATTCAGAATTCTTTTCCTGTTTGTTTGTGGGATGTATACTGGGGTGTATGTAAAGTTAGGGGTGTTAAAACTATAGCTTTAGAAAAAAAGAATTCATAGCTTTCTTTATCAGATTCTTACAATCTCAAAAATCTGAGAACCCCTGATATAAATAATAACAGCTAATATTAAGCAATTACTAAGCACGAAGCACCAAGCCAAGCCCTTTACATAAGTTACTGAATCCTCACGAGACCCCTCAAGAGTCGGTACAGCTGACTATGAATGTAGGCTTTGCGCAAACCTGCCTCAGTTTATATCTCAGTTCTGTCATTAACTGGCTGTATAACCTTTGGCAACTCACATTCTCAGCTCCCACAGTGTAAAAATGGGGATAATTATAACCTCAAAAGGTGTTGTGAAGATTAAGTTAGTATATATCTAAAGCCCTTAGAACAGCATCTGACAAATAGTATGCTTTCTAACTATCAGCTGCTCCCTAGGTGTGCTGGTAAATATTTAAAAACCAGCCCTTGAAGAGGGGGGAAAAAAGAAAGAAAAGCAAAGCTCTAATTTACAGTATTTGACAAGTTCTGTGGTATAAATACTCCCACCTTGGCCAATTTCAAGCTACCAAAGTGAAGTCAACCAGCTCACAAAATTCCTAAACAATCAGCAATCAACTTTCATGAGATGGCACAGGCTTGTTTCCAGCACTTCACTGTATTACAGTTTTTTCTTACTGTCTCTCTCTCTGTCTCACTAAGTGCTGATTGGAAATGGTTTCCTGGTTTGCGATGACGTAGAACTGAGAGAAGCAATGTCCATATCCTGTTAAAGAAGGTAGGTTAGAGAACCGAAGTTTAAGAGAGTCTGATAAGAGAATGAAAATCTGTTTGGGTCAAGGAATGTTTCTGCAAACAATGAGCATGAGTCTTCATTGGAGCAAGAGGGAAATACACAGCTGCCACCTACTAAGTGCTCAGTACATGCAAGATGCTTTGCCTCCATTGTTTCCTGTAACCCCCACAACCGCCCCTTGGGGTAGGTGGTACTAGATGGTACTTGCCCTGGATTCACAGAGGGGAAAGGGGGGCTCAAAGACATTGAGAAACCTTGTAGTACTCTAAAAGGTAAGTTCTTGGTAATGCCTGTCTTCTCAGGCATTAGCAGGTGTCATCTCCCATCATACAGCCAAAAAGGCAAGGGGGAGAAATCCCCAAAGCTTCATTAGGCAGAGGAAAGAGAGACATTTAGACCAAATGAGTTGAGCCTAACTGTTCACTCCATTCATTAGAGCACTCACCATCCTTATCTTATGGCCAGGAGAGCAATAAAGAAGAAAGCAGCCAGGAAAATTAATCTGGACCCAGAGAATTTTAGTAAAACATTATTAGAAGTCAGTGCAAATTATGGGGAGGAGAGGAGGTGTAGCATCTGGGGCACCTGGTCCTGTTTTAATTGGATGTCTCAGGTCTAGCCAGTCAAAGAAAACAGCCCACTGATGCCCAAACTTTGCTTATTGGGCTCATTTGTCTACCACAGAATCACATTTCTTACCTCTTCTCCTCTAATCCCCACCTTGCCCAATGCCTGCTCTCACACCACTTTTATTAGTAACCCCCTGCCCTCCATTCCAGGGGCCCCTACTTATAGCATACTTATAGCACTTTGTCTTTAGACAATTCCCAGTATCAGAAATCAAGGAACCAGGCTTTGGTCCCAGCTTCTGCAACTAACCTGCCATGGAAACTTAGGCAAAGCTACGCACTTCACTAGGTCTCGGTTTTCTAATCTGTACAATGAGGCAGTTGGAATAGGCTTTTCATTATTCTCTCTCTATTATTCTTTGATTCTTAAAAGTACATGCATACCCTATGACTTCAATAAGAGGGTTTTAGTATCAGCTGGTGGGTAAGCACCTTTACCTGGCATTAGAGGACAGGATGGTCTTGCTTTGTTCTTTTCTGCTCCCAGTGAATACTCAGAGCCAAGTGTCTTAGTCCATTTTCTGTTCTGTGGCTATAACAGAACACCTGAGACTGGATAATTTATAAAGAAGAGAGATTTATTTCTTACAGTTCTGAAGGATAAGAAGTCCAAGATTTAGGATCCCACATCTGGCAAGGGCCTTCTTGCTGCATCTTTCCATGGTGGAAGGCAGAAGGGCAAGAAAGCACAATCAAAAGAGATTTAAAAAAGATCAAACTCACAGCCGCAGGCCCTTTTATAATTGCTTTTAATCCATTTATGAGGGTGGAGTCCTCATGACCTAAATGCCTCACTTCTCAACTCTGTTGCACTGGGGATTAAGTTTCCAACACATGAACTTTGGAAGACACATTCAAACCATAGCACCAAGTAAAAGAGTTGACTTCTTTGCCAGCTAGCTAATGTGCATTAGCTTTCTCTTTGGAGCTTCCCATTGATCCTTCCACTGGACTCAGTCTTATCAACACCTTGGACTTCCCTCATTTTTGTTAGGACTAGTTCCTTACATTTGTGTAGTGTCTTGTTCTTAATAAAGGCTGTCTCATTCGTTATAAAGAAAGCAAGGCTGAAAAAACTAACTGAATAGCTAAAGTTATGCATCAATTAAATGATAGTCTAAAATTAGACTTGAATCTTCAACCATTGCCCTTTCCACTAGAATCTTCTTAGACAATACTAAGGACATTCCAAACTAACACTCTGACAGTCTAGGATGGTAACAGGGTGACACTAATTTAAAAATCACTAATAAATATAGACTAACAAAAAAAATGAGTAGTAGATAAGAGTATAGGAAGGCCAAAGGCCAGGTAGGTAAGAGAGGGAAACAAATGATTTTTCTTTGGCTTCACCAAAGACAGTGACACCAACTCTAATGGAGCTAGATCAGCTTCTTGGCAATAGGAAAAAATATTGCAAGCACAGCTTTGAGATTAAATTTTTTAGAAAGAGCAACGTAAGGATTTTTTTCCTCCTTTTTTAGTTTTTTATTTTCTCTTTTATTAATATTCTATATTTCATAGTTACAAAAAAAAACCCTACTGCATAGTAAAAATAAATTGATAACATCAGCACTTTCTCTTCACAGCTGGGTCCCAGGTTGGTAATGTTTTTCTCCTACAAAACCATAATCCCATAAAATTTAAGGTTATTAAGTTGCAGGTGAATAATTCATGAGGCAATTATGAAACACTTATGATAGAATATTATGAGCTTCCACATAAAAGACAACATTTGGGGTCGCCGAATTGACAAACTTTGGTAGCTGCGCTTAGATCTCCCTTGAGGGATACAGATGGACATTCTCTGCTCTTTGTTGCCTTGGACCTTCAAAGATGGGCTAAGGTTGCTCCAAAAAGTGTCTGAAAGACACCTCAACAACTGCAGTGTCATGATCCACTGCAAGAGATGTAAATGCTGCCTAAGGATAATAGTAATGACGAGAAAAACAAAACTTTGGAGAGGGATGCTCTGCCAGGGACAGTGAGATTCTCCTTACATGCATTATGGCACTCATCCTCACAACGACCCTCTAAAATCAATATCCTTATCAGCTCCATTATTTTGACCATGAAACTGAGGATCAACAAGTTTAATAATTGGCCAAAGACTACGTACATAGCAAGTAGCAGAGCTGGAACTCAAACTCAAGCAGTCTAACCCTTGAGCCTCCACTCTGAATCACCAGGATATACTCTGCCAGGCAGGACAATGGCCAGAGAATGAAGAATTGTGGCATCATTAATGTGTCCTTTACACACAGTCTGTCCTGTTCTTCAAAGCAATTCCACATGCATTACTCCACCCTCACCTGCTTCTGCAGCATTATTGTTGGGTACTGTTGAACAGGTGTTATTGTCTCCACTTTGCAGATAAGTAAACTGAGGTCCAGAAAAGTTAAATAACACAGTCAAGGTCATTTCACAAGTTAGTAGAGGAACTACATCCAGAACTTGAGGGCTTAATCCTATTTATGTTTCCACCATAAAATAACAGAACTGGAAAAGAGTTCCCTTGCTAAAACTCCCATCCTATATAGCATCTCTGAAGACAGGTCTCCTAGCCTCCATACTAGCATCCCCAGTGATAAGGAGCCCCTTGCTTAATGCAAAAATGCCTTCCATTGTTGTAAAATTCTGAAAGTTTTTCCTTGAGTCACTATTTGTCTCCTTACAACTATTGTTTTATCTGAAAGGAAATAAATCTTCTCCCTTCTCCTTTTAGCAGTCACCTGCCACCTCCTCATAATGGCGTCTTCCCCCATCACTTTCGGCTTATCATCTCCACCCCAGGAACTTCGACTACTCTTTACACCGCATGTGTTTTTAACCTATCTCTCTTCCTGGGTCTGCCCCACTATGCCAATATCCCCTTCCAAACAAAACTGAATCCCATCTCTAGGGACATCTGTTTGAAATTAGGCACTCTCTCCCTCCTACATGGAGCTGTGACCATACCTCCACCTATTTAGATAAGCGAATCTGTCATCCCATTAACTGTCATCCCAAGGCACTTATATGAAGCAGCTACCCCACCCCACGGGTTTTACATTTGAACTGCTAGCAAACCAAGTTGTCTTTATAACATCTCTCCTCTGTATACATTCCCTTTGTCTCCTACAGCATATATGGTAACTTCATATATGGTAACTTTAGCACAGGCAGAAATAGCATTCCCAATGCCATCCCATTTATCTGTGTTTGCTCTGCGATGCTGAGCAGTGAGCATCACCTGAGCCCCTGAGGGTGTTCAAAACGGTCCAAGGAGATGGCGGAGACACTGCCTGCTGAGGGACAGGATGACTCATCCTCTCTAATAGAAGCTAACTCTGTTTATTAGATTCTCAACATGATGCAGCTGTGTTTCAGGGGCCACCATCTGATCATTGCCTTCCCACTATAGTGATCTACCCCTCAGAATTGAGAGGGATCTTAAAGACATCTTATCCACCCTCTCCCCATCTGATATGAAGCTGAGGCCCACAGATGAGAAAGGACTTGCCCAGTTGGTGCTAAAGGTATGACTCAATCTCAGACATTGTGGCTCCAAAACCCCCTCCACTACATGGGAATATTAGAGATCATTGGTCCAATACCTTATATATACTTGAGCAAACTAGGGCACAAAGAGGGAAGGTGACCTAGCTCAGGAGTGCTCAGAATAAGGTTTTACTACCAATTTTTTTCACTGAAGGGAAAAGGTAGCATTGCCTTCTGCATTTCAGTGCTGGATGAGGGCATCCAGCCTATGTTACTGACAACAGAGCCCATGTTGTTTGACTTCTTTCAGTACCATAGGCATTTTGCAGTGAGGCTGGATCTCATATTGACCATTATATCACCTGTACATATTCCCCAACAAAAACAGACATACTTGATTCTCTAAATCACCCTGGCCTCATTAGACCAGGCCATCAGGGAGCAGAATTTTAACTCAAGGTAGAAGTGACAGGGGAATCCAAACACATTCTCAGTCAGCAACTTCCGCCTGCTCATCAGTGGTGCTGGGCTAAGAATTCGCTCAAGGGAAAGTTCCACACAGAGAGCCCAAAGACAAGCACTCTCTACACAATTCCATCATGAAAGCCACCATAACATCACTTGATTGTCAATATTCCACAAATAATACTCAGTGGCCAATAATCTTCCCGCAAAATTCTATTATCCACGGTCTATCGACAACACACTCTTGCCAGCCTTCTATCCACAGATGCTCATTTTTTACCTTTTTTAATGCCGGGATGTAAGGACAATCAGCATTTCCAGAAAGAACTGCATTGCCATGCTTAGGAGATAGCCATAGGATGCTGTAGAATGAGCAAAGAAGGATGAACAGGTGTTAGTGGGAAAAACTCTATCCAGGAGAGACTTGGGGTGGTAATCTGCCCAGGTACTTGTCTCAAACGACATTCTTCTTATCTAGATTGTTCATGGCTAATATTTTTAAATAGCAAGGCATTAAAAAAGATGCTTTCACATTTTTTAAGTTGAGGAATTATCTTCTATCATTCACATCAAAAAATAGTATTATTTTATGGTGCTGGAAAAACTGGATAGCCACATGTAGAAGACTGAAGCAGGATCCACACCTTTCACCTCTCACAAAAATCAACTCACGCTGGGTAACAGACTTAAACCTAAGGTATGAAACTATAGGAATTCTAGAGGAAAACGTTGGAAAGACTCTCCTAGATATTGGCCTAGGCAAAGAATTTATGAAGAAGACCCCAAAGGCAATCACAGCAACAACAAAAATAAATAAATGGGACCTGATCAAACTAAAAAGCTTCTGCACAGCCA
>CAUYRT010006311.1:0-24219 GCA_963574885.1 Lepilemur ruficaudatus | reverse complement strand
AATTTGGTATATGTTTACAACGGAATATTACTCAATTTTAAGAAACAACAGTGAGCTAGCACCACTTATATTATCCTGGATTGAGCTTGAGCCCATTATTCGAAGTGAGGTGACACAAGACTGGAAGAATGGGCTCCACATATACTCACCATCAAATTGGTATTGACTGATTAACACCACAGTGCTCAAATGGTGGTGGTGTCCTGAGGGTTTTATTGACCCTATTCCCCCTTAAGGTGTGGGTAGGAGCAATATAGATTACAGCTGGTGCTTGCAAGCCTAGGTGTGTGTGCTTCTATGGTTGCTTGACCTACTGCTGGGGGGATGGGAAGCCACTAATATGTTATTCAGGCTCTTTCACCACACTTGTAGGGCTGCTCCTGATGGGAGGGGTCAATTGGTGCAATTGCTGAGGTCTCTGGCCAGGTTTTTCCTTCCCTGTCCACAAACCCCAATGCTGGAGGACGCCTGGTTGGGGAGAGCAAGCCCTGGAGTTATGTTCTTATTAGAAGGCCTAAGCCAGTCCGGTGGGCCAAATCAATAGGCTGCTGAGTATTTCTTGGGTTCCAAGGTCCCGCAGATTCACGCCTGCCATGTAGAGAAAGCGTATTTCCTCACTCTGCCCCACCTCCAAGGGTGGGATCTGCCACACCCAGCACAAAAGTCCCCAAGGTGGGGGAGGGGTGATTCCCAAAACTGCCATGTGCAGCAGCATCTCCAGGCTGGGGACTCCAAAGATGGCAGCCACCCACCCCTGGAGAACTAGATTTGCTGGCCAGCACTCCAGAGTCAGCCAAAGTAGGTCCAGCAAGCCGAATCAACAGGCTACCAACTATTTTTCAGCATCAATATCCTGCAGATTCACACCAGCCACACAGAGAAAATGGTTTTTCTCATTTCTCCCCACCTCCAAGGGCAGAGTGTGCTGCACCTGGCACAAAAGTTCCCCAGCTGGGGGTGGAGTGGTGTCTGAAACTGCTGCTCCCGCAGCATCTTTGGGCAGGGAACCCCAGAGATGGTGGCCACCCATCCCTGAAGAGCTAGCACTGGGGGTGACCACTCAAGAGTTAGCTGAAGCTAGTCTGGCAGGATGAATCAACAGGTTGCCAGCTGTTACTTCGACATCACAGTCCCACAGTCTCATATCTGTCTAGCAGAGGGCCCTGCACTTTTTGTCCCAACCTGAGCAGGCCAAATCACCAGCAGTTTCCAGGGGCAAAGCCCCTTTTTTTGACATTCACCTCCTGTGCTCTGGTCCTACTGACCACCAGAGGCAAGGTGCCTGTCTCCAAACTCCCTCATGCTGCCACGGTCAGAGGAAGTAACCACTGAGACCAGTCCCTCCCCTGCCCAGTGTGGTCCCAGCACAGAGCACAGGAAAGTTCAAAATGTTTCCCTCTATTGTCTCCTCTCCACAGAGTCTGTTGTCCCATGCCATGACTTTGCACTTACTTCAGGCATGTCCCTGTCTGAGTGGGTGTGGAGGTCTGTTGGGGAGCCAGTCATCCTCCTGTGGGTCAGATCGCACTGTGCTGCCTGGCCGGGCAGCGGCCCTCCTGCACTGCTCTCTGTTCCCTCTTGTATTTCTCGCACTCTCCAACCTTTGTGAACATATCTCCCTTTCACCTTTTTTGCTGCACTGCATGTACCATGCTGTTTCTCTACAGATTCAAATGCTGTTCTTTGTGGGGAGTGATCCACTCATGTGCAGCCATCCTAGTTCTTCACCTCCTTCTCTGGAGCAGTGAGCCAGGAGGCCACCACTAATCTATCATTTTCCTTCTCCTGTACCACTTTTCATAGTGTATAAGAACCTTGCAACATTTTGCTTTTATTTCTCCCCTCTGAACTTGTGTGCCATTGTTGCCATACACTTTTCTTTTATATATGCTGCAAATCTCACCAACATTTTTATTGTTATTGTTTAAATAGTCAATTATATCTTAAGAGATTTAAATAATAAGAAAAATCTTACATATTTACTCATGTACTTACCATTCCTTGTGTAGATTCATATTTCCATCTGGCACCCTTTTCCTTCTTTCTGAAGGACATTCTTTAATATTTCTTGTATTGTGAGTTTGCTAGTGATTAACTGTTTTATCTTTTGTATCTCTGAAAAAAAGTATCTGTTTTTGAAAGACATTTTCACTGGGTATGGATTTCTCAGTTGAGAGTATTTTTTTTAGTACTTTAAAAATATTGCTTCATTGTCTTCTGACTTGTGTTGTTTCTGATGAGAAATCTACTGTAATTCTTATCATTGCTCCTGTATATGTACTGTGTCTTTTTTTCTCTTGCTGCTTTTTTGATTTTACCTTCATCCCTGTTTTGCATCAATTTTTTATGATGTGTTGGTTTAGTTTTATTCATGTTTCTTGCGATTTGTGTCATCAAGTTTCCTGGATCTAGAAATCTGGAAAAATTTTGGCTGCCATTTCTTCAAATGTGTTTCTCTGTGCTCCACTCGCTTTGCCCCATTTCAGGGACTACAATTACACAAATTAGGTTGCTTGAAGTCACTCAAGCAATGATACTCTGTTCTTTTTTTCTTTAGTTCCTTTTTTAAGTTTTTTCTTTGTGTTGTAGTTTGGATAATTTTTATTGCTATGTTTTCAAGTTTGCTAATTTTTTCTTCTGCAATGTCTAATGTGACATTATTCTCAACCAGTGTATTTTTCATCTCATTCGTTTTGATCTCTAAATGTTTTATTTGGGCCTTTGAAATATCTTTCATGTATCTATTTTTAATATACAGAATATAGTTATAAATTTTTTCTTATATTCTTTACTATTACTATTCTAATTAACGTGTTTGTTCTATGTCAGTTTCAGTAGATTGATTTTTCTCCTCATTTTGTATGATATTTCCCTGATTATTCCTGGGAATTTTCTATTTGATGCCAGACATTGTGAATTTTGCCTCTTTGAGTGTCAGGTATTTTTGTACCCTAAAATTATTCTTGAGATTTGTTTAGGTATGCAGTTAAGTAACTTGGAAACTATGTGATTATTTTGAGTCTTGCTTTTAAGAATTTGATCGTCAGAACCAAAGATGTGTTTACTCTAGGGCTAATCACTCACCATTACTGATGAAGGACTCTTCTGAGTACTTAAGCCAATGCCCTGTGAATCTTGAGGCTTTTCATTCTGGCAGGTGGGATCAGGCACTATTTATTACCAGCCCTGTGTGAGGGCCTGGCACTGTTGCCTGTAATCTTTTTGGGTGGTTCTTGCCCTGGCTTCAGGTAGTTTCCTCACTTATAGGCACTGATAATTACTTACCTGAATACTTCAGGGGGATCCTTTGGAGATCCCTGGAATTCTCTCTGTGTGCAGTTATCTTCTCTCTGGTACTCTTTCATGAGCACTCTAGCTGCCTCATTCTTCTCAAACTCCTGGATTTGTCTCTTCAATTCAGGAAATCACTGGCATCTGCCTTCATTTACCCTTCCTTAAGCATGGCCTGAAAATTCTCTCAAGACTATAAGCTGGAGAAATTATAGGGCTCATCTCCTCTGTTTTCCATCTCTCATGGATCACTGTCTTTCATTTTCTGATGTACAGTGTCTTGCAAACTATTGTTTCATATGGCTTGTCTGTGTTTTGGTTGCTTCAATGTGTAGGTTAAATCTAGGTTCTGTTACTCTTTGACCAGAAATGGAATCTTCATAGAATTTCTTTCATGATATATAAAGAGAAATTTTTTTATTCCTCCTTTTTTTTTTGCTTCAGTGACTACACATTTCCACTCCTTTGCTGAGATTCTAGAAGCTCTGCCAATAAGTATTATTAGCCTTGAAGCTTACCCATCACTTTGGCTAGTATTCTCTCCTCTTGCTATCAAATCCTAGAACTAAATGGACAGATGGAATATAATGCTGCAAATGTTATTTGACAAAAGAAAAATGCAAAAGAATGAGATTCCTGTCTGTATTAATTATCTATTGCTGCATAACAACTTACCACAAACTTAGCAACTTAAAACAATGAACATTTATTATCTCACAGTTTCCTGTCTGAGCATAACTTAGTTGGATTCTCTGCTTCAGAGTCTCTCATGTGGCTGCCATCATGGTGCCAGCCATGGTTGGGATCTCATCTGGAATCTTGAATGGAGAAGGACTTAAATCTAAATCTATGTGGTTGTTGACAGAATTCATTTCCTCAAGGGCTGATGGACTCAATTTCTCAATTTTTTGCTGGCTGTTGTTGGAGGCCATCTTCAGTTCTTTGCCACCTGGTCCTCTCCATTGGGAAGTTCACAACGTGGCACTTTATTTTATCAAAACAAGAAAGGCAGAATGCCAGTTAACAAGACAGAAGTTATAATTGTATGTAAAATTATAATGTAATTATAGAAGTGGTATCCTATCACCTTTACTGTACTCTATTTGTTAGAAGCAGATCCCACCTATTCTCAAGGGCAAGGAATTATAAAAGGGCATAAATACTAGGAGGCTGGGATCACTGAAGGCCATCTTAGAGTCTGTGCACCACACTCTCCTTTTCTAGAGGGAGAAAAAGTGCAGGCTCCTTTTAAATACGTGTGTGTGTATGTGTGTGTGCGTGTGTGTATGTATGTATGTGTATATTTTTTCTTAAGCTTAGCAAGTTCTATCAGCAGAAAACTGTTGACTGAATAGAAAACTAAAGTGTAAGATATACAGCATTAAGAAATGTTTTTGAGAAGGAAGGCTTATGGTCTAATTGCCATAATCCCCCACCTTAGAGGGAGACAGTTCTGCTTTAACCCCAATCTCCTATCATGTTCCCTTTCTCCAAAATGATGGTTCTTTACCCTTAGAAAATAATCTTACCATCAGAAACTATCTGAATTTATTTTAGCTGATTTAATCCTTATTTTATTCAATAAGCACTTATTAGGTATCTACTGTGTAACAGGCCTTATACTAGATGTCAGGAGTAAAGCAGTGAATAAGAAAGTCTGGTCTCCTAGTATAATAGAAAATTAAGCATTAAACTGATGTGACAAGTGTTAATAAAGGAGATCTCCAAGCTACTTTGGTGGCAATCATTTATTCATGAATAAAACATAATTGGGCACCTATTGTATACCAGGTATTGTGCTGAGAACTAGAGATACAAGACAAAGGAAGCATAGCATCTTCATCAGCAAGTCCATTGCCTTTGTCAAGGCCACCGTGTACAGCTGTGCAAGTTCCTTACTGAGCAAGGGCATTTGACTGAGTAGGCTGGCTTCCTCTAATACTTACAAAGGGGTTTTACAGGATAACCTATCACCTAGGAGTTGAGAAACCCTAATCAGCACTTAGAATTTCATAGCAGACCAATGTTGCTCCATTAGTTTCTTCCCTGGGATCAATACTGCATTGATCACAGATGTTATCTCTATAATCCTAGAGACTAGGACCATGCCTGGCACATTGCGGCCCCTCAATAAACATTTGCTGAAATGAATTATAAGAATAAGAAATTTGGAGATTCGGTGTGGTATATGCAGCAATGCCTTTACAACTGTTGAATAAACTGAGGCTTAGAAAGTGTGCTGGCTACTCCTGACAGCTTTCCATGCACAGGAACATTTGAGACCTCTGGGTACATGGAACCCACATGCCTGCATTTAAATTTTTCCAAGTGTTTGCCTGTATAAGCTCTTTATGAGTCAATGTAAATCAGTAGTTTCCATGGAAGCAAAATGAACTTGCAGAGATGTGGAAAATACTAAGGTGTTCCAGTACTGCTGAGGGTGTGTTGTTTTTAGCTGTGGAGGCCTACTTATTTCTTGGCAATCCACTAATGTGTTATTCTTTCATTCTTCATTAACCAGTTTATTCAGAAAGGTACTAGATGACTGAGATTTGGCCTGACTCAGTACTTGGTAAAATTTTTATTTTCGAAACCCCCAAATTCTACATTGTTACTTTTCCACTCTATCAAAGGAAGTAAAATAAGGGATTTAACCCTTACTCTAAGTTTTTGTCTCAATGTTATCTTTCTCAGGTCATTTGCATTTTAAGTCCCATCTTATTTTAGAATTAAATGTTTCAGTGATCATTTATTCATGAATAAAACATGATTGGGCACCTATTGTATGCCAGGTATTGTGCTGAGAACTAGAGATACAAGACAACAGAAGCATAGCATCTTCATTAGCAAGTCCATTGCCTTTGTCAAGGCCACCATGTACAGCTGTGCAGGTTCCTCACTGAACAAGAACATTTGACTGAGTTGGCAGGCTTCTTCTAATATTTTACAAAGGTGTTTTACAGGCAAGCAGCTGCTCTAGGCTTCATCTCCATTATTGAAACAAGAGTTCCCAAACTGGGGTTTATGACTTTTAGAGCCCATGAACTCCTAAAAATGTTATTCAAAAATTGCATGTATATTTTTTCATTTTTCTGGGAAAGACTTTATCTGAACTTCAATGATGCATTAACCCCAATATATTTAAAATCATTGCGTTTAATGACTTTTCTAAGTCATTTCAAGTCTTCTGAATTAGGCAGGGCATAAATCATTCATAAACAAACTGACTACAAATAAATAGAAGAAATTAGAGGCACTAGAAGTTAAGTTATTTTAGGTTACATGGCATTTTTTTTCCATCCTCTAATGTCACACCAAGTAGACAAACACCAATCCTAATTATCTAAAGCTGTTTCTTTTCCAAGGTTTATCTAGTGACCTGTAGCTATATTTTGGGAAGAAACATGTCTGATAATGCGCACTTCTGTACTATAGTATATGGAAAAGAAGGGCTTCAGAGTTAGTTATTTCTGGGTTCAAATCCCAGGTCCAGGACCTATTAATTGTGAGCTCTTAGGAAAAGAACTTAACTTAGAGTCTCAATTTCCTCATCTATGAAATGAAATAATAATACGTTACAGAATATTTTTACTACTGAATGTGATAAGGTATGCTAAGTGCCTGGCACATAGTAAACCCTTCGTATGTGGCAATAATAGTTATTATTATTACTTAAATTTTAATAAGAATTCTATGCCTAGTTTACCCAATCTAAAAAAAAGTCCTAAAGAATTTGGTAATATTTAAATATCAACCTCACCAAAACAAAAAAATATCTAAAAACCCTATGGCCTTTAGACAGTCTTACTGATTCAAAAAGCTGAAATTTGACAGGGTTTCTAGAAGAGCTGAGTAAGGAGCTTGGAAAATCCTCTTTCTAAATGGCAATGAAAAAACTAGACAAAGTTGTCAAAAACAGCCATTTAAACACTGAAAATTGACTAAAGACATAGCAGTTGAGCAGTGTTTATTCATAAAAATTTAATAAACATCTATAAAAACAGTAAGAGTCTCTGGGACTTCTCTAATTCCTTCACCTTAACTTCATAATTCTACCCAGGGGCAGGGGGGAGACTGTGAGAAATGACAGCTCTATAGCCCTATACGAAATTGATGACTTTATTTGGAGCTGAACTTGGAAAATTCCATGCCTGGATAACAGTTAAAGACAATACCAATCTCAGTGGCAAGCAATTAGGGAATAACAATATCACAGCTAGCCTGAGGTCACAATACTGGCTGGGAAAAGCAACAGAATGACATCTAGCCAGAAATTTATGTAGAACTACAGCCAAAATGGAATCAAATTACAAATTGATGACAGAGGAAATTTGGAAACTCCACAAATATTTGGAAATTAAACATCACATATCTATACAACTCAAGTCAAATAGGAAATCATATGGTAAATTTGGAAATACTCTTAGCAGAATGAAAACAAAAAACACACCATATCAAAATTTAGGGGATGCAGCCAAAGCAGTGCATAGAGAGAAATTTATAGCTGTAAACACTTTTATCAGAACAGAAGAAAGACTTCAAACAAATAGCCTAACCTCCCACTTTAAGAAACTAGAAAAATAAAAGCAAACTAAACCAAAAGCCAGCAGAAGGAAGAACATAATAAAGATTACAGCAAGAATGGAACAGAATACAGAAAAAAAACAGAGAAAAATCACTGGAATCAAAAGCTGGTACTTTGAAAAGATAAACAAAATTGACAAAACTTAGCTAGACTGACCAACAAAATAAAAAAGAAGGCATTCATTAACAAACTCAAGAATAAAAGAGTAGACACCTCTACCAAATTACAGAAATTGAAAGGGTTATGTGGCAATACTATGAAGATCTGAAGATCTTGGGTGGGGCAAAGGCAATATATGTAACCTAAACATTTGTACCCCTGTAATATGCTGAAATAAAAAAATTTGAAAAATACTATGAAGAACCTTATGCCAAGAAATGAGACAGTTTAGATAAAATAAATACATTCCTGGAAAGACACAAATTATCAAAAATGACTGAAGGAGAAATAGAAAATATATATAGAACCAGAACTAGTAAATAAATTGAAATGGTAAATAAAAATCTGCCCAAAAAGTAAAGCTCAAGCCCAGATGATTTCACCAGTAAATTTTGCCAAACATTTAAAGAAGAAATAATATCAATCCTTCACAACTTTTTCAATAAAACATGGGAGGAAGAAACACTTGCCAACTCATTCAATAGGGCCAATATTACCCTAATAGCAAAATAAGACAATACATCACAAGAAAAGAAAATTACAACAACATCCCTCATGGATATAAACATAAATATCCTTGACAAAATATTAGCAACTCACATCCTGCAACATATAAAAAGCATTATACACCATAGCAAGTGTGATTTATTCCAGGAATACAAGATTGATTTAATATCGAAAAATTAAGTAATGTAATGTACCATATTAATAGAATAAAAGGCAAAGACCACATGATCATCTTAATAGACACAGAAAAGCACTTGGCAACATCCAACATCCATTCCTGATAAAAAAAAGAAAAAAGAAAAACACTCTCAGCAAATTAGGATTAGAAGATGTAAACATACAGGAAGAAAACCAAAGTGTTTTTCCTGTTTTCACACACCTCTCAACACAAAACCTGTGACACCAGGTATGTGGAAGTTTATCTGCACATAGCACCAAACCATTCTGTGAGGGACACCAGCTAGATGTCCTCTACTTCAATTTAATGCTGACACCATCTACCTGGAGATAGTATCAGATCCTGCAGGCTAAAACTCAATTCCACAAGATTGGCCCCCACTTCAGATGATAATTGCAAGCCCCAGGTTTTGACTAACAGGATATAAATCAAGGTTCTCATGACCCCTTCCTTGGGTTGGATTAATTTGCTACAGCAGCTCACAGAACTCAGGGAAACACTTTACTTACATTTATATAGTTATTATAAAGGATATTATAAATGATAAAGATGAACAGCCAGATGGAAGAGATGCATAGGGCAAGGTATGTGGGAGGGTCATGGAACATCCATACCCTCTCTGGGTATGCCACCCTCCAAGACTCTCCATGTGTTCAGTTATTCAGAAGCTCTCTGAATCGAGTCCTTTTGGGTTTTTATGGAGGCTTCATTATGTAGGCATAATTGATTACATCATTGACCATTGATGATCAACTCAAACTTTATCCCCTCTCTCCTTCTCAGAGATTGGGGGTGGGACTGAAAGTTCCAACCTTCTAATCACATGGTTGATTCCCCTGGTTACCATCCCCCATCCTGAAGCACTGAGGCTATCCAGGAGCCCACTAAGAGTCACCCCATTGGAACAAAAGAGGCTTCTATCACTAAGGCAATTCCAAGGGATTTAGGAGCTGTGTCAGATGTTCCTATCACTTAGGAAATTATTATACAAAGGTCTTAGGAGTACTGTGTCAGGAACTGGGGGCAGAGACCAATGTATATATATATGTTTATTATTATATCATAATCTCACAAAAGGGAAATTCCTCAACTTGATAAACGGAATCTATGAAAAACCCAGAACTAACATGTATCATGGTGAAAGACTGAGCACTTTCCCTCCAAAGTCAGAAACAGGACAAAGACATCCAATCTTTCCACTTGTATCCAACATTGTATTGGAGGTTTTAGCCACTACAATCAGTCAAAAAAAAAAAAAAAAAAAGGTAAAAAGCATTCAGATTGAAAAGGAAGAAAAAAACTTCTCTTTATTCACAGATGACATGACCATGTATGTAAAAAACACTGAGGAAATCACACACACAAAAAACCTACTAGAGCTAATAAAAGAGTCCAAGAAGGTTGTAGGATATAAGAAATACAGAGAAATGTATTTATATATGCTAGCAATGAACAACCCATAAATGAAATTTAAAAAAGTTTTATTCATGATAGCATAAAAGAATAAAAACTTAGGAATAAATTTTAAAATGAGTACAAGACATGTTTACTAAAAACTACAAAACATTGCCAAGAGATATTAAAGAAGATTTAAGTAAATGAATATACATTCTCTGTTCATTGATTGGGGGACACAATATTACTAACATAGCAATTCTCCCCAAATATATCTATAGATTCAATTCTTATCAAAGGCCCAGCAGTATTTTTTTTTCAGAAATTGACAAGTGGATTCAAGCATTTATACGAAAATGCAAAAGCTGTAAAACAGCCAAAAATGAAAAACAAAAACAAAGCTAGAGGATTTAAAAAGTACTACAAAGGTAGAGCAATCAAGACAGTGTGGTACTGGCATAAGGATAGGCATATGGATCCACAGAATATAATTTAGAACCCAGGAATAATTCTTTATATTTATGGTCAATTGATTTTCAATAAAGGTACCAATGCATTTTAATGGTATAAGGATAGTCTTTTCAACTAGTGGTGCTAGAACAATGGCATATACAGATGAAAAGCAAAACTTAGATCCTTACTTTGCACTGTAACCAAAAAGTAACTCAAATAGATTATAGAGCTAAATATAAGAGTTAAAACGGAAAATTTCTTAGAGAAAAACATAGAAAAATCTTTGTGACCTTGTATTAGACTAAGTTCTTTTAGATATGACATTCAAAGAAAAAATTATAAATTGGATTTCAAAATTAAAATCTTTTGCACTTCAATTAACATCATTAAGAAAATGAAAAGACAAGCCACAGACTGGTCAAAAATATTAAAAATAAAATACATGATAAAGAACTTATTTACATTTATTCCTGAGTATTTTATTCTTTTTGATGCTATTATAAATGGAATCATTTTCTTAATTTCCTTTATGAATATACTGAAAGCTATATAACATTGCTGTAAGAAGTTAAAAAAGACCTAAGTAATAGAAAAGACATCCTGTGTTTATGAGTTGGAAGTCTTAATATTGATAAGATGACAAACTCAAAGTGACCTGGAGATTCAATGTAATCCCCATTAAAACCCAATAGTTTCTTTTGTGGAAATGGAAAAACTCAACATAAAATTTGTGTGGAATTTCAAAGGATCCAGAATAGCCAAGACAATCTTGAAAAAGAAGAACAAAGTTGGAGTACTCACTCTTCTTAACTGCAAAACTTACTACAAAGCTACAGTAATCAAAACAATGTGGCTCTGACATGCAGACCAATGGAATAAGCCAATAGAACAGGTCAATAGGCATATACACCAATGGAATAGAATTAAGAACCCAGAAATAAACCCTCACATCTGTCAATTGAATTTTGACAAGGGTCTCACAGCCATTCAACGGGGGAAAGAACAGTCTCTTCAACAAATAGTGCTGGAAAAACTGGATATCCACATGTGAAAGAATGAAGTTGGACCCTTACCTTACCTTAATTATATGTAAAAATTAATTCAAAATTGATCAAAGATATAAATATAAGAGCTAAAACTACAAAAATCTTAGAAGAAAACAAAGGGGCAAATCTTCATGACCTTGGATTTGGTAATTTCTTAAAACTACTTTTTGACATCAAAAGTATAGGCAACAACAAAAATAAATAAATTGGACTTTCTTAAAATTAAAAAAAATTGTGAATCAAAGGACACTATCAAGAAAGTAAAAAGACAATCCAGTAATTGGGAGAAAATATTTTCAAGTCATATATCTGATAAGGATTTAACATCCAGAATATTAAGGAACTCTTACAACTGAACAATAACAACAATAAAACCCAAACCACCCAATTAAAAGTGGACAAAGGGCTACAATAGATATCCTCCAATGAAGGTATACCAATGGCCAATAAGCACATGAAAAAAAGTTCAATCTCGTCAATCATTCTGGAAATGCAAACAAAAATCACAATGAAAGACCATTTCACACCTATTCATAAAGGTAATAAAAATATGACTGTTGGGGATGATGTGGAGAAGTTGGAAACCTCATGCACTGCTGTTGAGAATGTATTAATAAAATGGTGCCACTGCTGTTGAAAACAGTTTGGCAATTCCTCAAAAAGTTAAATTGTACAGTTATCATATGACCCAACAATTACACTCCTAGATATATACCCCAAATTATTGAAAATAGAATTTAAACAAACACTTGTACAAGAATGTTCATAGTAGCACTATTCAAAAATAGCTAAAAGGTGAAAACAACCCAAGTTTCCAGCAACAGATGAGTAGATAAATAAAATGTGGTGCATATATACACACAAAGGAATGAATATTATTAAGCCATAAAAAGAAATGAAGTTCTGATACATGCTAAAACACGAATGAATGTTGAAAACATTATGCTAAGTGAAAGAAGCCAGACAGAAAAGGACAAATACTGTATGATTCCACATCTATAAAATATCTAGAATGGGCAAATTCATACAGATGGAAAGTAGATTAGAGTTTATCAGGGACTGGTGACTCGGGGGAATGGGAGTTATTGTTTAATGGCTACACAGTTTCTGTTTGGAGTGATGAAAAAATTTTGGGACTAGTAGTGATGGTTGCACAACATTCTAAATGTAATTAATGCCACTCAATCGCACACTTAAAATGGTTAAAATGGCAAATTTTATGTTATATATATTTTACCATAATAAAAAAGCAATAACTTAAAAAGAATTCATTTATAGAATATATAAAATATATTTTCAAGTCAATAATAAGACAAATAATCCAAATGAAAAATGGGTAAAAGGCTTGAATAGACATTTCACCAAAAAGATATGCTAATGTCCTGTGACCACATGAAAAAGATGCTCAGCTTCATTTGTCATTAGGGAAATGGAAATTAAAACAATCATCAGATACCATTTTATACTCACTGAAATGGCTATAATCAAAAAGACAGACAAAAATAAGTATGACAAGGATATAGAGAAACTGAAATCCTCAAATATTTCTGATGGGAATGTAAAACAGTACAGCCAATTTGGAGAACAGTTTGGCAGCTCCTTAAAAACTTAAACACAAATCTACCACATGATCTAGCAATTTCACTCCTAGATATCTACCTAAGAGAAATGAAAACATATGCTCACAGGAAGACTTGTACACAAATGTTTATAGCAGCATTATTCATAATAGCCAACCCAAATGTCCATCAACTTTTGAATGGTTAAACAAAGTGACATATATCCATACAATGGAATAATATTCAGTAATTAAAATGGACACAATATTGATACATGCTACAGCATAAATGAAACTCATAAACACTATGCTAAGTGAAAGAAGCTAGCCCACAACAGACTGCATACTATGTGATTCCATTTATATAAAATGAGTCCAGAAAAGACAGATTTATAGAAACCAAAAGTAGATTATCAGGTGCCTGGGGCTGGGGTTAGGAATGAGGGCTGATTGCAAATGGGCATGAAGAATCTTTCTGGAGTGATGGAAATATTCAAAAGTTGGATTGTAATGAGAGTTGAACAACTCTACAAATACACTAAGTATCATTAACTTGTACACTAAAAACTGGTGGACTTTATGGTATGTAAATTATACTTCAAAAAAAACCTTTTATTTAAAAAATAGGAAAAATAAGGTGAAGTTGTTCAGCTGTCCACTTATAAGGGAATACTTTCTTAGGGGAAAGCTCCACAGATTCTGTTCTAATACTGGCTCTTTGCCAAGATAAAATTAGAGAATAAGCCTCAAGAATACAGGAAGGAAAATGTTTTCCAGTAATGTAGGCAGAAATTCACGTATTCAGTCATTCACTTACCACATTAGCACAGAGTTCCCATGCTATGGCTAATTTTATAAATATGACAGAGGTTTTTAAATAGTACGCACAGTTTTATATACAACATCAGGTGTAATAATAAACCTGGCTAAATTCTGTATTACAAGCATACAAGCAAGTTTCAGCTGTTATCGAAAAATCTTTACTGCCAGAGTTACATATGGACCCATTTTTAGCTGTACTTTCAGTGAGCTCTCACAGGGCAGTGATGTTGCTAAGAGACATATGTTTCTGGCTTGGTGGAAAGAGAAAAGAAAAAATATATTTTATTTTATTTATTTATTTTTGTATAGATATATATCTTTTATTTGCTCTCTGATTGGGCCAGAGCTCCACAACCTCTGCCATCACTGTTCAACCCTGTAGCAGGAGATCCCTGGTAGACCTCATGGAATCTTATCTTGCACAAGCCAGGATAACACAAGCCAAAGATCCATGGTAAATCCTCACACAGAGTTTTGGTGCCCACCCTCTGTGCAGTTTGGTCTTCTCTGGGACCCTGCCTTGCAAATTCCAACTACTTCAGGCAACCTTAATCTCCAGTCTCTGCCTCCAAAGCTCATCAAGACTGTGACTCTGTTTGGGCTTCCTCCTCGGTGCCATAGCAAGAACTTGTCCCAGACAAACAAACAAACAAAAAAACAAAAACAAGAAACAAAAACAAAAACAAAAAACCAAAAAAATTCCCAACAACTGGAGAAATACCAGGGCTTACTCCATGGTTTTCCTTTATCCCAAGGATTATAGTGCTGTTATGCCTGCTTAACAACAGTTTTTTTGCATGTTTTCTTTAGTTTACAGCTGTTTTTAATGAGAAGGCAAGTCCAATACCAATTGCTCTGTCATGACCAGAAACGACAGTCTTGTGTGCTTAACTATTGATTTTAGTTAATACTTATAGGAATATTTAGGTTTTATGGATCTTCTTGAGTCAATTTTTGAAAGTTGTGTTTATTCAGGAATTAGTCCATTACATCTAACTTTTCAAAAAATATATTTTAAATAAAGATGAACTTTGTGATTTATTATCTCCCATCAGTTTGTCAAAGAATGCATTTTCTGATTCATATTCATTTTTATTAATATCATCTCCAAGAGCATATTTGTGAATTTTTCCTTAGAACAGTTGGTTTCATTTCCCTATTCTCCAAGCAGTATTTCCTTTCCCCTGCCCTGCTTGCAGGTATGCATTAACCTTTGACTCCCTGGCCTCCACAATGCCTCCAATTGTATAGGTTTATTTTGGACAAAAAATAAGTGCCACTACCTCCTGAATGGAAGTGGGTAGTTCCATCACCTGGGTAAAACTTGTACGTTCTGGGGTTATCTAAATGTGGATAAACTTTCATGGTTTCCTTTGATGTGTACATATATTCTTTTTCACTTTTTCCCCTCCCATTGCTCGGAGTACAAGGGTAAGGAATGGGGAAAATCAGGTTCCAAAAATGCTTTTTGCCCTTTTCATTGTTGACTTTTTACATGATTTCCTTCCACCCCCAGGTGTAGGAATGCTGGTAGCTGACAGGCTGTTCTGCAAGGGTATGGGCATTGGGTAAACTTGGAACATTGTTGGAATAAGTTATCCTGGGAGTAACTGTGAACAATAGAGCTTCTTGAATTATGGTTTACTAAATTTGAACCACTACCCATTCTTTGGAAGATTATTTAGCTAATAATTTTTTAAAAGATACAATTTTTAAGCATTCTTTAAAAGCCATTTCTGAAACAGACCTGTACTCTTAGAAGTTAACTAAAGATGGGAAACCTAAATAATTATGGCATCCATGAAAAACTGGAGTTGGCTATTGTTTATACATTCTTTGAATAACCTTATAACACTCAACCATAAATAATTTTGCTAGAACCTGGACTCTTTGCAGTAATCTTATAGAACAATTTTAAGTGTTGTCAGTAAAAAAGGACCCACCTATTTGATTTCTGCTTCATGTTTATAATCACCTGATCAGTGCTTTATACTGAATTCTACCCTATCTACACACATGCCTAATGTTTCACATGAGATGAAATGTGGTTAACATTCACAATGCATTTTATAAGGCATACACTGTAGAAAACTTTCTTACACCTGTAATCAAGCATAATTACTAGGAGAAAAGTCAGAGCTTTCAAATAGAGCTGCCTTTATTAATAACATTGTTGAACATTCAGGATTAGTTTGTTCAGCCTAGTGTAATAATTAATGTGGATAAGTATGGTATAGTGTAGGGAGGATGTTTCTTTTCTGATCCATTGTTATTTGAAACACTAGTCAGACATTTGGGAGTTTGAAAGGACCCCTAAAAGGCTTTTGTCTTAAATGTCTTTTCTCTTAAAAAAAGAAAAAGAATAGATTTTATTTTTAATCAAGAGAACACTGAACCATTTATGCCATTGTTTAAAATGTTTTGTTATGTTGATGCCCTGAATCACTTTCAAAACTTCCCTTACTAAGTCATAGTTTATCCAGAAAAAATATAGTAAATCCTGAAGTGTCTGAGGTTCCTTTATACTTCCCAGCGATGGATTTGAGTAGGCTTTTAGCATCATACAATTATTATTGGCTTCGACACAACTGTACCACTAGGTAACAAGTCTTGTGGCTGCAAATGTCTTTGTTCTAAGGAATTGTAAAACGAGAATATGATCTAATAAGGTAGTTATTCATTTACCACTTCCTGCACACCAGCCCCAGCTTAGTGCTCAAGGCCTGCATGTTTCTCATCTCAATTCCAACTGCTACAGAAGAAGCTCACTATAAAAAGAGTTTATAGTTAGTCAGCGCTATTCTGATGCCCCAGACAAATTCTCACAATGTCACAAATAATTCAGCAATAAAGCAGGGACTATAATGTGCTGCTATGGTTTAGTTTGAATGGAGGTGAGAAAATGGTGAAAAGTGACTAAGAGGAGAGAGGGTTAAAGGAGTGATTGAAGTTGCAGAACTCTCCTTTAGTAGAAGACTGGCTTGATTTGATTCAGTCTTCTGTCTTCCCTTTGTGGGCCTTCCTACTCCACCCCCATTCCCTTGGTGCTCCTTGTTCCTTCCATTTCCTCACCTTGAGTTGGTCGTTTTTAGTTCCAGGGCTCTCAAGCACTGCCCCAGGGGACTACGTGGGTTGGTCCATCTTTCTACCCAGTCATACATTCATTCATTCACCAAACATCTACTAAGCACCTCTTATGTTCTTGGCTCTGTGCAAGGCACTAGGGATCTGCCTTGAGCAGGACAGTTTCTGCCTTATGGAGAGACTAGCAGTAGGACCCCACATTTCTGATGAGTTGTGTGGCTTTCGAGCTACAAAGACTGCTTGCTATAGTTTGGTTTGATGCATACTGGGTTTGGTTTGATTGTTAAAGATGTGCAGATATCTCTCTTATCCCTCCTTAAACTTCTATCCTCAAAGGAGAATGACAGCTTTGAGAGCAGAGACCTTTAGTCTCTCCATCTAGGACATTCATAGAAAGCAGAGCCTGTGAGCCAAGAATAAATCTAAATCTTTTATTGCAGAGTTGAGACCAGAGTGGATCAAATGTTAGACAAACATCAAAACTAAAGATGGCTCTCACAGTCCGAGGTCACCAGGGATCAGACTCTGAGATGGAGATCAGCATACAGGATATTTATTAGGAAGTGCTCTTGGGATCGATGCCTGTAGAAAGGAGGGGATGAAAATATAACTGGATAGAGGGAGAGGTTGAACTGCTGGTCCTAACAAAACCCTCTGCTGATCTCCTTGGAAGCTCTAGTATTGGGATGGCTCTTCAGAGCTGTCCCAAATTGAGGCAAGGGAGCTGGGCTTTTATACCCCCTGCATTGTTCAGCATTGGATATAGGTTGCCTCTGTTGGACCTTGGGCGAGGGAGTTTTCATTTTTATTTTTTTCAGCCACAACAATCCCTGAAAGTGCCTGAGAACAGAGAGCAATCAGTGGATAGCACTCCCGGTAGCTGTGGGAATAAGTTCTTCATTTCTAAAGGAGGATCTGGGCAGCACGTTACAGTGCCCATCACAACTACATCCAATCAATGCTAGACTACACTATGACAATTTACCTGGATCAAATAAAGCCAGGGAATTCAGGCTACCTAGGAAAGCAGCAAGCCCATGCTTAACCAATGGTGTGGCCAACCCCTGTTGGAAGAGACTAGTTGTCCTACTTCTATTTTTGCCAAGCCACTCCCACAATAGCAACTTCTGCTTTTGTGGAGATGTCTCTTGACCACTGATGGGCAGGGCAGACTTTGCCAGTGGAAGGTTCTGAAATGGATGAGAATTATAGATTAATTAGATTTACTCCAAGGTTGCTTCATGGCTAAAAATCCAATCCCTGTTCTACTGCCTTTCCCAAATTAGGTACAGCCACATTGTTCTACCCAGCCTAATAGAGTATCTTCAGTGAGGTTAAATGACATCATAAAGATATTCCAAAAACAAAATGCCCAAAATATATAGGGATAGCCCATATTTGAATATAAATTTCCTCCCACTCTGAATTACCCAGGGAAAAATTCATATTTCCTATGTGTCCCACTTTTAAAGAGTCCAGAAATTAAAACTTCATATTAAAATCCAGAGATAAGGACTTTGTCAATTTCTTATTCTGCTCACTGTCATCCAGAAAGGTTCTCAATGTCTAAGTGGAGTTATCAATGCCTTCAGCATCATGGCTTGGGGTACCTTTTATAAGAATGTGTATCGTTCTCTTGGGTCCTCTAAGTTATATTATTCTCTCTTATGTCTCACTTTTGAGGAGTCCAGATTGTCAATAGGAAATACAAGATTATTACAACATTGACTAACACCAATGACATTTAGCAATTTACAGCACTAGACCAGTTTTCCCAAACAAAATGAAATCCTAGTCCTGGCTTGCCACTGCCAAAGACATAACAGAGACTCAGTGGTATGGAAAAGAAGAATGAGGCAAAAACATTCTTCTGGGTTTCAGCTTCTCCAAAACACCAGGCCAACTATACTGGTTGTCTAGTGCCTATAACCTGTGAATCTAACCTACTCTGGGGAAATCCCCCATGAAGAGGTGAATGTTGACAGTACGTATTTGCCATAACTTTAGTGGGAAATCCCTGGATCACAGTCTGAAATTGTCATTCCAGCCATGGATATCTTCTTGCCAAGTTTGGGAGTTTGTAATGATGCCAGTCATAGACTTCAGATCTTATTTGAATTGCTTGTTTTTTTCCCAAACAATATATAATGTTTGGAATCTCTTAGCTTCCATTCCCCTTGGCCCTATATATCTAACACCTTGTGCTGTATGCAGGTGGTGATCTCTGCTGACAGGTCTCCTACATTGTCTAATGAGTAGGCATTTTCAATAATATGTCACAATGGCTGTGGCCATTACATCTGGCTGTGGAATTGCCAAGGCCCAAGAAGCCTGCCTTCTAGGGAAGGTGTCCACTTCATCCCCATATTTGTTTCAACTGGAGAGTTGTCGTCAGAAGATTCTGAGCTGAAGATGTGGCTGGTATTTCTGGAACCTTTATTCCTATGGACTTCATGAAGACCAAGACCTCCTCAAGACCGGAGGCTTGTGGATCTGGAAACCTAGACCCATGGTCTGAACTTTGTGATGATGCAAGCCAGAGAACCCAATGGAGGCTATGGGGTTGGAATGACACCTGAGCCCGTGGCCTGTCCACAGTTCCTCCTTGGCCCTGAATCTGTAGAATGGATTTTGGGCAGCATATCCAGATCAGCTGAAGGACCATCCTCTCTTCAGACTTCCTGTGGGATTGACGCTTCTGATGGGATTGAATCACAGCTAGACTTCTGTCTTCCCAATCCAGCATCCTTCACTTTTGTCCTCTCCTTTAGGGGTTGATTCCAAGAGCACTCCCTCATAAAACTCCTATATGCTAATCTTTATCTCAGAGCCTGCTTCCCAGGGAGCAAAACTGCAACACCTCTCATAGACTTTGGCTGCTTGCCTCGTTTTGTGGTTAGAGCAACCCAGTGAAGGCTCACATCACTGTCCCCGCTGCCTGAGAGCCCCTACTAACACCTTTGCCTCATTTTCTAATACCACTGATTGTCTGGGGCTTCCCTTGGGCCAAGGGACAGGTTGTGGGCACAGCTTCAGTCATGACGATCATGTCAGGGGCTCTAGCTGCTCCAGCGCTCAAGTGTGACTCAACTTGACCAACAAAGCTTCAACTTCCCCAGCAGCTGCCACGAGTGTGGGAAAAAATAAAGCTCTGTGGGGAGGACTTTGACAGATGAGAGAGGACATAGAAGGAGCTTCTCTGTGTATCTTTTTTGAAAACTTCTCACATAACTGAGAACCAGCCTGATATTCTTTTTTTTTAATTTCAGCATATTATGGGGGTGCAAATGTTTAAGTTATGTATGTTGCCTTTCCCCCTTCCCCACCCCCCGGGGTCAGAGCTTCAAGCATGTCCATCCTCCAGATGGTGCGCATCACACTCATTACGTATGTATATACCCATCCCCTCCTCCCCCTCCCACCTGCCTGACATCCAATGAATGTTATTACTATATGTGCACTTAAGTGTTGATTAGTTAAAACCAATTTGCTGGTGAGTACATGTGGTGCTTATTTTTCCATTCTTGGGATACTTCACTTAGTAGAATGGGTTCCAGCTCTATACAGGATAATGCAAGAGGTGCTATATCACCATTGTTTCTTATAGCTGAATAGTACTCCATGATATACATATAGCACATTTTATTAATCCACTCATGTATTGATGGGCCCTGGGGTTGCTTCCACATCTTTGCAATTGTGAATTGTGCTGCTATAAACATTCAAGTGCAGATGTCTTTTTATAGAATGTCTTTTTCCTTTGGGTAGATGCCCAGCAATGGGATTGCTAGATCAAATGGTACTTCTACTTTTAGCTCTTTGAGGTATCTCCATATTGCTTTCCACAGAGGTTGTACTAGTTTGCAGTCCCACCAGCAGCTGGATATTCTTGAGAAGCTGTGGCCAGCTCAGTAACACACCACCTGCATATCCTCTCCCACCTGCGTATGCCCTTCCACCTGTATCTGCCCTCCCACCTGTATCTGCTCTCCCACCTGTGTATGCCCTCCCACCTGCATGTGCCCTCCCACCTATGTATGCTCTCTCACCTTCCTCGCCCCACTTTCCTTTCTCCCTCATTCTTGCTTCCCCGGGATTATATCCTCCTGAGTAATGAATTGGAACATAAGCTTTCCTTGGAATCTAGGGAATCCAGGCTAAAAAAGGATATGAGTTAGCAAATCTGACATCAAGTGACTTTTAATAAAAAGCATTTCATCATCATTCTACATTAGAACTGTTCTGTCACAAAAAAGCCTACCCCTTGCCTACTTTCACCATCATATTCACAGAACAACTTTTAATCCAGAAAATTGTATCCACTGTTTGACACCATTATTATTTTCCCTGTCCCACCTGAAATGAAGATAATTATCGTTTCTCTAATCATCTGAAATGATTGCCTGTCTTGTCACTTTGCCTAATCTAAAGTTCTTAATACTTATTTATCTAACATGGAGGCAATTTATCAGCAAAAGTGGTGTTACCAAACTCCACGATTAAAACGGTTGCTTGTGGTAAAAACGTTCAGAGGTTAACATTGTTTGCTGAGTAGTGCATTAGGAGCAAAGCATATATTTTCCCCCTGGAAATAGCTGATGCAGCAATCAAATGATAAAAGGAAAATTCTTCAAAATGAAAAAATAAAAGGCAGAACAAAGATATTTGAATAATCCATCTTTTGAAGTGGCTTTTAAGCATGAGGGCAGTACTCCAAGTTCAACAAAAGGAAGTTGGTAAGAATGTAACCAACACAGTGAATAGATAGTAGCGCAAGGACTCAGCCATTAGGTACTTGATGTTCTGTTGCTGCTCAGTACCTGCCTTCATGAGTGCTCAGAAGTTTCCGGAATTCTGAGGACATTTGGGCTCTGAGAATGATCATTTCTTTTTCAGTAAAAGTGCATTTTCATCTTTTTTTTTTTTTTTTTTTTGCTGTCACCTTGTTCTGGTCTTCTAATGCCTGCCCAAGTCTGTTTTCACTAAACCTGTGCAGGCTTGTTGGGGTTGACTAGACTAATGTCATTTAGGTTTATCTTTCAGTGGATCAGATATCAGAAATCCAGGGATATTTCTGTAACTTAAAGAGGCTTCATGCCCCACCTTTGCCTTTATCGTATCTCCAGATGGTGGTCATCCACCTTTACACTATTTACAATTTTGGTTTTACTGGTGTTTATGCCATACATCTCTGGTGACTTTTATGACATTTCTCTCTCTCTCTTTCTGTCTCCTCTTTCTTTTTCTCTCTCCACTGCCTACACAGACACAGATGACAGTATTTTTAACTTTTTATTTTGAAATAATCATGGACTTATAGGAAAGTTGCAAAAATACTACAAATAGTTTAGGTGTACCCTTCACCCAACTTCCTCTAACGTTAATGTCTTACATAAGCATAGTACCATAATCCAGACTGGGAAATTAACACTCATAAAATATGATTAACCAAGCTGTGGATCTCATTTGAATTTTCCCAATTTTCCTCCCAAATGTCCTTGTTCTGTTTCAGGATCCCATGTTGCTTATTGTTGTTTCGTCTCCTTTGTCTCCTCTAATCTGTGGCAGTTTCTCAGTCTTTCCTTGTTTTTTATGACTGTGAAACTTTTAAAGAGTACTGGTCAGTTATTTGGTTTTGGTTTTTAAAATGTTTTTCTCATGATTAGTTTGATGTTATGCATTTTTACAAGAAAATTATATAAGTTATATTGTGTTCCCCTTAGTACCAGGGAGTACATGATGACAACATGTCTTGTTAGTGGAGATGTTAACCTTGATTACTTGGTTAAAGTGGTGCTTGCCAAGTTTCTCTACTGTAAAGTTATTATTTTTTCCCTTTGGAATTGATAAATATCTTGACAGAGATATTTTCAGACTATGTTAATATCCTGTTTCTCCTCAAACTTTTACCCACTGATTTTAGCATCCATCAGTAGATCTTGAATGCAACAACTGTTACTGTGGTGTTTACCACATGGAGATTTTGCATTTCTCTCATTCTTTGCAAATTTTAAAAATTAGAATTCTTCAATAAGGGAGAGCTGTCCATTATCATCTGCTTATTTATATATTTATTTATTTTTGTCAACATAAACTCATGGATACTTATTTTATTCTATGGCTTGTTATCTAACACTATTGTTATTCATTTTATTTCTCAAATTGTTCCCTATTTGGCCATTAGGAGTTTCTTTAGGTTGGCTCCTGTGTCCTTTTGAAATACCCCCATCCTTTTCTGATCACATCCTTATTTTCTGGCACCACAAAATATTCCAGGCTCATCTTGTAGTTTTCTTGTCCCTGCCCTGAAGTCAACTGCTTCTCCAACAATCCCTGGTCCTTTTATTGGAAAATGGTGTTTTAGAGACCAAGATCTGGACACTAATTGTGCTCATTGCTACTGGGGTATCACTGCTTCTAAGATTTTTGAGTAGAAAGAGCTAGGAAATATATATATGTGTATTAATTCATACACACATATGTATTTTGTTCTGTATCTATATATCTGTATGTGTATGTTGAAAACCATGAGTTCCTTCTAATACCTCCAATTCCAATTCAATACCACAAGGTTCCGTTTAACACTTTCCTTATTTGGAACTCTGAGAGTGAGAATCCTGGCCCTCATTATTTTAATTATATTTACTTATTTGTTCAACCCTAGATTTCATATAAAATAATTTCAGAGCTACCAATCCATATGCCTATGAAAACCAGGCTTACTAACTAGAGTACAGTATTTGCATGCAGTTCTTTTTGTCTTCACCCTTATAGAATCCAGTCAAAATACTCATTTCCAAGGATACTTACATTAGGACTTTTCTTCCCTATCTCCTTTAGTGTGGTTATGTTATTCATTTGTCATACAGTTTAGTTCATTTATTATTGTTTGTATTCCATTTTGGGTTGCCCTCACATCTTGGTTTATTTGAGTTATTTATTGGAGCAGTACATGTGAAACATTATTATGTTTTTAAGAATCAAAGCTATAGGCTGGGCATGGTGGCTCATGCCTGTAATCCTAGCACTCTGGGAGGCCGAGGCAGGCGGATTGCTCAAGGTCAGGAGTTCGAAACCAGCCTGAGCAAGAGTGAGACCCTGTCTCTACTAAAAATAGAAAGAAATTAATTGGCCAACTAAA
>CAUYRT010006309.1:0-14579 GCA_963574885.1 Lepilemur ruficaudatus | reverse complement strand
TATATAGAAAAAATTAGCCAGGCATGGTGGCACATGTCTGTAAGTCCCAGCTACTCAGGAGGCTGAGGCAGGAGGATCGCTTGAGCCCAGGAGTTTGAGGTTGCTGTGAGCTAGGCTGATGCCATGGCACTCACTCTAGCCCAGGCAACAGAGTGAGACTCTGTCTAAAAAAAAAAAAAAAATCGTCTCATTTACTTTTCCCCAAATGCTATGAGGTCCCATCTTCTTTTTCTCACCCAGGCGTTTAGAATCATCAAACACATTCTTAGCCCAGGGAGCTGTACCCTGTGGCAGGCGGTGGTTTGCTGATGCCAGCTCTGAATTTCTTATTTCATCCTCACGACTGTGGGGCCTTTTGTCATCCCCAGTAACAGACGGTGAAGCAGCGGCCTAGACAGGCTAGAGAGAAGGGGCTCGACTGGCATGCTGGTGGGGGTGGGCGCAGCCGTGCTCACGGCCCCTCCTCGCTCCTTCCCTTCCTGCAGATGAGAGGAGGTGAGCAGGACCTGAGAGAGCCCGGGCCACCCCGGCTTCACCTGTAAGGAGCCGGGTTGTGTGTGGAGCCTTCGCAGAGCACTCCTGGCCGAGGGCCTGGGCACTCCTCTATTCGCCACAGGCTGTGGAGGCTAAGTTTGTTCCAGGTGGGAATCCAAAAAGTATGTATAGGACGGAATTCGATTAATCTACCAGCCAGCTGCAGCCAGCGTTCCGCCCCACCAGAGACAAGTCTGTCCCTCCCTCTCTGTCCTGATAAGGACGCTGCCGGAGCCGACAATGGATGTGACTGGGGCGGGGGTCCTAGGAGCTGGTTGTTTGAAAAAAATTTATTACGAGCAGCTGTTCTGGCCCGCTCAGTTACTCCCCCTGGAAAAACCCCTTATAATAAAACCCACCATTCTCCCGTTCCTGGGGTGGACGCTTTTTCAGCCTCTACCCATCTGCACCCAGACTCTCCAAATAAACAGCATTTTGCTACCCGTGAGGCTTCGCGTGTCTCTCTTGGCTCCGGACCTAATAGAGGCCACTTACTTTCTCCCGATCTGGGTTGAATGTTCCCTTTCCTTCTTTTACTCAGCCTTCCCCCTTCTTTGAGGAGCAAAGGTCTCCAGGGAAAGCTGTTTCCTGGCCAGAGAGGCCACAGTCCCCACAATCCAGGGACCCCCCACATCTGAGCAGCTCAGCAAAGCTGGGGAAGCTTGTTAGCAGCCTGGATGGAGGTGCTCGGAAGGGCCACTTCGCTGCTGCCTTTGCAGGCCATGTCCCTGCCCTGCACACAGGGACCAAGTGACCCCCTGCAGGGGGACAGTGGGTTGCCATACACAATACCATGAACTGGGCGGCTTAAAACAACAGAAGCTTATTCTCTCACAGTTCTGGAGGCCAGAAGTCAGAAATCAAGTGCTGGTAGAACCTGCTTCCCCTGAGATTTTGGGCAGGACCCTTCCCCTCGCCTTCTCGATTTGGGTGGTAGCCTCCGT
This sequence comes from Lepilemur ruficaudatus, assembly GCA_963574885.1. Classification (NCBI taxonomy): domain Eukaryota; kingdom Metazoa; phylum Chordata; class Mammalia; order Primates; family Lepilemuridae; genus Lepilemur; species Lepilemur ruficaudatus. The sequence goes on along the minus strand of CAUYRT010006309.1, from coordinate 13,101 downwards.
CCGTGGTGTTCTCGGCTTGGTGGGAGCTCTAATCTCCACCTCCGTCCTCTCGAAACATTCTTTCTGTGTGTGTGTGTCTATGTGTCTTCTCGTCTTATGAGGACACCAGTCACACTGGCTTAGGGCCCATCCTAATGACCTCATCTTGAATTGACCCTGCTTCCAAGTAAGGTCACAGTCGCAGGGACCAGAGGCTTCAACATGTCTAAGGCAACACAATTCAGCCCATAGCAGGGACCTTGCCTCTGGGCGAACACACCCAGTGAACATTCCCCTCAGCCCAAGGACCAGAGTGCGTCTCCTGAGGGGGCTGTGGTGTGAATGACACAGGAGGACATTCACGTGTGACAGCCAGAACAGGGAGAAGCCGTCTGGACGTGGACCCCACCTGCGATCCAGTGCCCTACGCTCCAGCCCCAACACACTGGCAGGCGACTGTCCCTTTTCTCCAGTGGAGTCACACTAAGGGCTCACGTTATTAGTCCCGCAGGGGCCCTTGGGCCTCGACACCTCTCCGTGCTCCTGTCCCCCAGCGCTGAGCCACCGTCCTCAAACTTGGCCAAGGCTGCACTCGATTCCTTTGCTCCTGCTGCTGTGTTCACCTGGATTCCTTCCCACTCCTTGTTTATTAAGTAAGCGCCTCAGAGCGCAAGACCCAGTCCAGATAGGGAACATGCCGTCGCTTCAGCCTCACCCTGCGTATGATTCACGCTGTCTTCCGCGTTCCCAGAGTGGTTGCCGCACGTGGCCATGTCAGGCAGCTCCACTAAGCTGAGGTCAGGAAGCGGGGTTCTTAGAGTCAGGCACGCAGCAGGCACCTAAGGCCCGACTACATCTCGGAGAGAACCAAGTCTCTGGGAACAGAAAAAAACAAGAAAGACATCCTGCTACCACCTACTAATTACAACAACTACTGTTTTTATCTCTGTCTCCATAAAAGCAACAAACCCCCTGGCCTCGCTACTGGCATCTCCCTTCTCTTTCTTTGGGATGCCACGCTGTCTCTCTGCTCTCCCCCCCCCCCACTTCTCTCTCTCTGTCCTTTTAAAGGATAAAGTAAATTTTACTTGTATATATCTTAATCTCTGTGTGAAAAATCTTTCTCCACCCAGGACATGAGCACCCACTAGCCTTTCCACCCTAACAGTAACTACCACGGGATCTGATGGCTCCGTGCAGCAGGAGCCCTCGGTCGCTGGTATTCCTTAATAGGGTAAACTCCACGGAGAAAACCGAGAGCTGCAGCGACGGCCCCCTGTGGCCATGTCTTGGCTACCCATGACTTCTTTTGGAGAACCACCTTTCTTCCCCATACTGTAGACATAGATTCTGAGTGGGAGCAGATATAGTCTTACAAGACCTTGCTTCTGAAATGGTTATACCACTCATGCGCCCTACCCCCAGTCACAGTGGTTGGTCATGGATAGGCACAGACCTCAAGCCAAACCAACTAGAACCCTTCCCTAGGATTTTTCAGACTTCCCTCTGGCAACCAAACTGTGGAGACGTGAACCTACACATATTGGAGGCAGGGTGTCAGCTGCTGCAGAGACTGGTCTGAGACATTACAGCTGACTGAGGAGGGAACCAAAGAAGAAAGCTGGAGGGAGGGAGTCCTGATAGTATTTGAGCTCCTGGAAGCCAGCTTCTTCTCTGTTTACATTGCTGCGACTGAATGCTTTCCTTCTTTTATTTTCTATGAGTTGAAATTTGATCCCTGCCATTTACCATGTAATACAACATGATTCTAAAGGTGAAATGCTATTAGTAAGAAGCAGGATGCCAGCAGGGGGTATAGCTCAGTGGTAGAGCATTTGACTGCAGATCAAGAGGTCCCCAGTTCAAGTCTGGGTGCCCCCTTGCTTTCTTTACTCCTAGAATCTTTGGAGCTCATCTTTTGGGAGACAGTATTTAGGGGAAAAAGGTGGTGAGAAACGTGAAATAATGCAAGAGTATTAATGACCTGGAAAAATGTGTGCTAGGTAAACAGAATCAACTGATGTCCACCAGAGGGAGTGATGTGATCAGACTGAAAATTGAAACAAAACAAAGCCTTGTTTGGCCCTGCGGTGTCTGGGCTGGAGGAGGAGGAGGAGGCAGAGATGTTGGACAACCGCAATGAGGATGTGCTGAGTGGAGCTGGGCTGAGCATCGCCCCTCCTCACCATCTCCCTCACCTGGAGGTCCAGGCCCACAGCCCCTGCAACCTTCCCTTCCCTTTCCCTTCCTCCATGCTGTGGACAAAGACATCAACAAGAAAATATTTTCTTTGTTGGCCTGCACAGGACGCTCAAGCTCCAGAGAGTCCTTGGCCTTGCGAGCAGAGACCCCTTCTGGAGGTCTGAGACTAGGATGCGAAGACATTGCCCTTTGGCGGATACATCTGCAGCGAGGCTGTTTCTCTGGACCGTGACCTCCTTGGGTGCCAAGATGAAGGTGTCATCAGCTAGGGGTCCCCTGAACACGGCACAGATTGAAACATGGTAGGGGCTCAATAATTGTCTGTTGAATTCGTGAACCAGCCACGACGCCTCTTCGTCCCGTCCTCCTCCTCCTCGTGTGACCTCCACAGTCCCACACGTTCTCCCTTCTCCAGGTCCAGCTGGGACATGAAAGCCCTTCTCGAAGCAGCTTGGGGAGAGCGTGGGCACGAGGGATTTGTGTGGCCTAGTTTGTCAGCACCAGGCTCTGAGGACTAAAAGGACTAAAAGTTACAAAAAAACACCGAACTTTTAAGGAGATACTTGGAATTTTTGATTTTCATCTCCACTGCCGGGCTGAGTTCTGTCCTTTGTTCTGCACTAAACTCCAATGAGCTTCTCCGTTTCCTGCTTTGAGGAGGAGGGACCACTCAGCACAGCTGTTCACATAGGGTTTACAATCCAGGCGTTCACTGGGTCCATGCCCACCACTGAGCAGGGGGACACTGCTGGGGGACAAATCACAGGCCGTGTCGACTGGCCTCACCTGTGAGCCAGCTCTCCGATCAGCGCCTAACACCGCCAGACGCCTCCTGGGCTGCACGGGACCTTGCGCTCTGGCTTTCTGAGACGGCTGTCCCACCTCGTTGTGCTCCTCTCAAATCCTCGACACTCCCTGCCTCCCCGTTCCGACTGCGGTTGATGACGTGAGACTCGCCAGGGTCAACGTGGAGTCAACCTGTGTTAGAGACCCTGAGACATGGCGCCCGGGAAGGCGGTGACGGGAGGGTTCCTGCGCACGGATGCCTGCTAGCAAGAACTGTCGCGCAAGAGTCTGCCCCAACCACAACACCGCACAAAGGCCATCGCAAACTTACACACGGAAAAAGACTTCTTGAGGACATCTGCCCAGCAGCTGCTTTCCCCACCTTGGACTGGCACCACCCTTGATACTGATCCTTGTAGCCAAGGATAATTATCTCAAAACAATTACGCAGTCCTCTCACTTTTCCTTTAAAAACCTTTGTCTTCCTTTACCTCCCTGACTGTGCGTGTGGTTTACTACGCACGGGTGTTCCCATTGCAGTGCCTGTTCCTCAGTCAACATCATTTGCTTTTAGAGAGTCTCCCTATTTGTTATTTAGGTTGACACGGTGATGGCTGAGAGGTGGGACCAAAGGAGCTCACCTTGGGTGGATCAGCAGCCCCTGGAATTGACTGAGGTGTGAGGTGTAGACTGAGCCCCTACACTGTTTCCATGAATCGCCTCTTCTGTCCTGGTGAATCACCTCTCGGATCCTCGGACTCCCTTGCTTTGGTGAGTTCTCTTTGACTTTATTGAGGATCTGATTTGGTTATAAGTCCACCTTAATAAAGGACCTTTCATCCCTCCTAGGATGAGAAAAGACTTTTTGTCTTTTCTGACAAGCCCTTTATGGTATAAGGACAATGTCCTTCTGGTTTGAGTGCTCTGGTTTCTATAGAATTTATATCTTGTCTGGTTCTGCACTGCTGGTTTAATATTTTGTTTGGTCTGCATGGCCTGACTTAAAATTTTTGTGAACTCTTATTTTTGGTTTCATTTTGGTTTGGTTACGTGTGTCCATAAATGATTTGGCTCTTTTTCCCCTTGCTTGTTTCTGAACGTTTTCCAACGTTTAGAATGTTTCCAATAAACATTCTAAATGGTGGGCATGAGATTGCTAATTAAAAGCCACTATGGCAGCCACCACCATCTAAAACACAGATTGGAACTACTGAAATTCCCACAGGATTTATAGGGTTTTCTTTTCTCTTTAGAGATTAATAAGAAATGGAGTGGGACCCTCAAATTCTTAAGACACGCCCAATTATAGCCATTCTCATACACACTTTTAAACTGATAGGCAAATTGCATCAAGGAAAATTCAGAGCTTAAATGGTCAGTATTTGAACTAAGAAAACTGCAACCAACTACAGAGTTAACATGTAGAGCATTCTAAGTTCTCTGTCTATGTCTTTATTTTTTCCTGCCTACTTTGAATCTGATGACTTTTCTGACACAACTAAGATAGACTTACTGCTTATGGCATTCCAGCCAAGATTATTTTTTTAAAAAAGAGTCTTAAAGGGCTTCAAAATTAATGGCTTTACAAATTACAACAGCTCTAGGGCAACCAACAACCTAGACACCGTTTGGAAATGTAAATTTGTCTGACTAACAATTGCTTAAGGTAATGGAACAGTTAATAAAAGCATCGATATTCTAAAAGAAAAGAACCAGATAATTGTTTATAAAAGTTGGGTTCTCAGCTCAGATAGGTCAAAATCTTGAGCTCAGAGCAAAAATATAAGGTATCCCTGTTCAGCATGAAAACTACTTTGTCTGCCATGCAAGGGGACAAAAAGTGTAAAACAAAAAACCCACAAACAAACAAACAAAAAACTGCTAAGATGCCCCATCCACATTGTCCAGCTAAGCAAACCAGACAAACAAAAGACAGATTTGTTGCTACAAATTTCAAGACGACTTGGAGATTTTGTTTTTCTTGTACAATTCAGTCAGTCCTATCTAAAATGTAAACATTTGAATATTTACCTATACTCATTTGAAACTGAAAATAGGATTTAAAAATGATTTTGAAAAATCAAACTGTGTCCAGATGTGGTGGTACATGCCTGTGGTCCCAGCTACTTGGGAGGCTGAGGCAGGAGGATCACTCAAGCCCAAGAGTTCAAGGCTGCTGTGAGCTATGATCGCACCACTGCACTCCAGCCTGGGTGACATAGTGAGACCATGCCTCTTAAAAAAAAAAAAAAAAATCAAACTGCTGTGAAACTGCTTTACCTAAAATTTTGGTTAACAGCCTTCCTTAACAACCTGTGCAGTGGGGCCAGGTGCAGTGGTGCATGCCTGTCATCTCAGCTACTTGGGAGGCTGAGGTGGGAGAATTGCTTGAGCCCAAGAGTTGGAGTTCAGCCTTGGCAATACAGTGACACCCTCATTTCTAATAAAAATGTAGATTACCTATTGGAGCAAATGAAGTGTATCCATGTGAACAGGTACCAATTTTGTCAGAAATATAATTGGATCCAATTGTCTTTTTTAAACTGGTGAATTTGTATTACTATGTTTTACTGTCTCATGACTAAAATTCTAAAATGAAAGCTATAAAATCTTTATGTGTGTATCTATGTGTTTATGTGTGTTTATGCCTGTTGTTTGTTGTGTATACCTGGCATAGTCAGCCAGAAATCTCTTAAGAAATTCTCTTCAAGGCCGGGTGTGGTGGCTCACGCCTGTAATTCTAGCACTCTGGGAGGCCGAGGTGGGAGGATTGCTCAAGGTCAGGAGTTTGAAACCAGCCTGAGCAAGAGCGAGACCGTCTCTACTAAAAATAGAAAGAAATTAATTGGACAACTAAAAATATACAGAAAAAATTAGCCGGATGTGGTGGCGCATGCCTGTAGTCCCAGCTACTCGGGAGGCTGAGGCAGGAGGATCGCTTGAGCCCAGGAGTTTGAGGTTGCTGTGAGCTGACGCCACAGCACTCACTCTAGCCTGGGCAAAAGAATGAGACTCTATCTCAAAAAAAAAAAAAAAAGAAAAAAAGAAATTCTCTTCAAGTTTTCTTCGATAAATGAGTGCTCATATAAAATATATAGTAATTAACCCAAATGCCTTTTAGTTCACATGACTTAAGAAAACGTTTGATAAATAAGATGGTTTTAAATTTGTTGACAAAATAAAAATAGCAATGTCTTGAAAATTATTAGCATGCCTTTTTTGCAGGGTTTACTGCTCAGATAGGATTATATTTGTCTCTGCTAGATGTTTTACTGTCATAAAACTATAAACCCACTGTAAAAACAGAATAATCTTTAACTCTTAGGTAAATAAGACTAATTTAATATTGTGGTTTGATAAAAACAGCTATATCTTCTGAGTTATCAGCAAAATATCCATATATTTAACTTTAAGGTTCTTACTTAGGTGAACACCTGATCTTCACAGGCTATAAAAATGGTTAATAGGGAAATAATTTGAAATAATGACTAGCTTTGTCTAATATCTCAGTTTTCATAAGTAATCTAGGTATAATTGTTAAAAATAAATTGGGTAAATATAAATGGGACAAGCATTTATACATAAGCTTTTCATGTAATTTGAAATCTTTTAATTTTTTTTTTTTTTTGAGATAGGGTCTTGCTTTGTCAACCAAGCTGGGGTGCCGTGGTGTGATCATAGCCCATGGCAGCCCTAAACTCCTGGGCTCAAGCAATCCTCCTGCCTGAGTAGCTGGGACTACAGGCATGTGCCTCTGCACCCAGCTATGAAATCTTAAAGTTCTGTTATATTAAATTAAATGATAGATGCTCATTAAATATCTGGGTCATTTCTAAAGAAGTTAAAATACTACAACAAATTGCTGAACATAAATATAAGTTTGTTCTTGGCTTCTTAAATTTTATAGAAAGACTAAATATATTTGGGTCTATTCATACACATAAAATATGTTATGGGGAAACATGTTTCTAAAAATCATAAAATGGCTCCCCATCTATAAAATACTGGTGATAGATAATTTAAAATTTCTTATTTCCTGGGTTTTCACTGGAAATTAAGCTTATGAAGAGTTAAAAGATCCTAATTTATATAATTCTATGTACAAAGTGTACCAGTATACCAAAAATGTATTTTTGATGAGAAAAATTATAAGAAAGGCATAGAAATCTGTTCTTTTACTGAGAAAAAAGTAATTTGGTCTAATTTAGAGGTTAATTAAAGGTCATTTCAAAATACAGATTTAGGAAGGAAGTAGAAACAAGATAAGAACCAGTAAGTAGGAAAGATGTGAAGAAAGTTATGGATATGAAGAGGTATTTTTGATAGGAAAGGTTAAAAAGGAAAGAGAACAATTTTGTATGAGACAGAATGTTCTAAAAGTGAAATGACTGGTTATGTGGGGAAGAGGAAGTATAGGACAAAACAGAAGATCTAAGCATGTCAGGGAAGGTCTGTGTAAGATGTGAAAGTTTTGTGAAGATTAAGTCTATGAAAGAATTTTTTATGTGTAGTCAAGTTAGCTATAACTAGAAGGGAATTATTTAGAAGTCTCTATAAAGAGTGTACTTTGATATTAAATATACACTGATAGAAAACATACACTGATACAAAACTAAAATTTGGTCCCCTATGTTAGAACAACAAGGTTTTCTTGAAGTTCACAGGAGGTTTTAATGTTTAATTATGAACTCTGTTTAGCCGTCATATTCTAAACTGCAGCTTCCTCCTGCTTTACAGTTTCTATTTCTGTCGCATTGCTTCCTAAAATCCATTTAATTTCCCTAGTTTCATGTCAGAAATGGTGTCTTCTTAGGGAGCCAAGATGGCAGACTTGAAGCAGCCTGCAGAACACAGCTATCACAGAGAGTATCCAAAGTGGCAAATATACACGCGCCTTTGGCTCTACTGTCTGCGCGAGAGCACTGGGAATCCATGGGGAGGAGGTGTGAGTGAGGTGAAGAAGACAGAAGTTGGATGAGCTGCTCAGCAGGACTAGAGGTAATCAGAGAAGGTGCCCACATACGAGAAAGAGACAGAGGAGAAAGTCCCAGGCTCTATGCTTCGTCTGAGGATATTGCAACTGGATGGGCCCGAGAGCCCTTCCACTGCAGGAGGCCTCCAGACTGATACAGAGACCTGACTGGAGGCTGTACCCCTGCATTGCTCAAGAAAGGAGGGATGACTGGCTTGTGAGCCTTGGGAACTGCAGCTGATGCCATTATAACATCCCAACCCCATAATGCTACTACTGCCCAGGGGGTCAGATCTGTGACTGCTGCCCTCCCCTTGCCCCAGAGCCGAGCAGGGAATCCTGGTACTTGCATGCACCCCATGGGCAGGTGGTGTGTCCTCCTACCACTGCTGCTACCAATGGGGGTCCTGGGCAGAGCAGAAGACCATGGGCCTGGCTCCCACTGCTGTGGCCTAGGTGATCCAGCTCAACTGTGCTTCCTGTGGGACCTGCAGAACACATGCCTATAACCCTCGGCACTCACTACCCACTGCTGGGACAGTAGGACTGCTGCCACCATTGCTGCATGAAAGGCCCTGGACAGGATGAAAGCCAGAATAACTGCTGCCTTTGGATCTGGGTGGACTGCATGCCATGGATCCATGCTGTCCTGCACAGGTCCCCTGGGTGCCATGTCCTGTACACACCCTGCCTTGCCTGTGTGCCCTGCCCAATGGGTGTGTTCTGTCCTGGGGTCCTGATTCATCCCACATGTGAGCTGTGATCCCCCCTGGCCCTTTCCACACCAGGGCCTGCTTGACCCCGTGCACCATGGGCCTGTGGGGCTGCTATGTCCTGTGCTGCACCCTGTGTGGACCTTATCCCACCCATGCACCTGGCATCTTGGCTTCCCAGGCCTGCACACAGCTGTGACATGCCCAGCAGACCTCCTCCGTCCCATGTGCACTCCCCATCCTGCTGGTCAGCCCCACCTTGTGTGCGCACATGGCACCAGGGACTGGTCTTGCCACAACAGCCTAGTGATAACCACAGGAGAACAGGGGAGATGCAGCAGAGCAGCAGCATTCAAGACTCACATTGCATCCTTCCCTCTCCTACCTGATCAAGTTCCAGACTAGGACCCAAGCACGCCATCTAGGGACCCATCCCTATTTTCACTTAGCAACTGAGGTCCCAGAAGAGGACAATAGGTGTATCATATCTGCTATCTGTTTTGAGCTGGCAGAAGAAGCCCAAGATGAGGAGGAACCAGTATAAAAAACAAACAAAAACAAAAACAAAAACAAAAACTCTAGCAACATGAAAAAACAGGCTGTCTCAACACCCCCAAAGGATCACAGTAGCTCTCCAGCAAGGAACTCCAACCAAAAGGAAATTGTTGAAATGACAGAAATGGAATTAAGATTGTGGATGGCAAGTAAGATGAACAGAATTGAGGAGATGGTAGAAAATCATCTTAAATAACAAACAAACAAAACAAACAAAAAAAATTCAGGACATGAACAAAAAATTCACTAAAGGGATAGATAACACTAGAAAAGCAATAACAGAACTTAAAGAAATGAAAGATTCATTTAGGGGATTTCAAAATACAGCAATGATAGGTTAGCCCAAACATAAGAAAGAATTTCAGATCTTGAAGATGAGGATTTCGAAGTTACCCAGTCAAAAAAAAAAAAAGTAGAAAAAAGAACAAAGAAGAATGAAGACGCATGGCAAGACATATATGTGGGATTATGCAAACTGAGCAAACATAAGAATTATAGATATCCTTGAGGGAGAAGAAGAAAAAGCAACAAGCATGGAAAACCTATTTGAGAGAATAGAGAAAAACTTTCCTGGTATCACTAGAGGTTTAAATATCCAAATACAGTATGGTCATCAAACATATGGAAGATTCATATCAAATAGGACATCACCAAGACATATAGTCATCAGCCTGACCAAAGTCAAAGTGAAGGAGAAAATCCTACGAGCTGTGAGATGAAAGCAACAAGTTACGTGCAAAGGAAAACCCATCAGACTAACAGCAGACTTCTCAGCAAAGACCTTTCAAGCCAGAATGGATTGAAGTCTTCTTAAACAGAATAACTGCCACGCAAGATATTCTATTCTGCAAAACTAAGTTCCAAAAATGAAGGAGAAATAGTCTTTCTCAGACAAGGAAACACTAAGGAATCTGTCATCACTAGACCTACCCTACAGGAAATGCTTAAAACTGCTCTAGACATGGAAGAGAACAATCAATACCTACCAGTGTAAAAACACCTGAAAGTTAAAGCTCACAACTCTTATAAAACAGTATCATAAGGGGGAAAAGCGACTAGGTATCATTCAACATGATCAACAGAACAGTATCTCACATATTAATACTAACATTGAATGTAAACAGTCTTAATGCTCCATTTAAAAAATATTGACCAGGCCGGACATGGTGGTTTACACCTGTAATCCTAGCAATCTAGGAGGCTGAGGCGGGGGGATCGTTCAAGGTCAGGAGTTCAAAACCAGCCTGAGCAAAAGTGAGACCCCATCTCTACTAAAAATGGAAAGTAATTAATTGGCCAACTAAAAATATATAGAAAAAATTAGCCGGGCATGGTGGTGCATGCCTGTAGTCCCAGCTACTCGGGAGGCTGAGGCAGGAGGATCGCTTGAGCCCAGGAGTTTGAGGTTGCTGTGAGCTGGGCTGATGCCACGGCACTCTAGCCCAAGCAACAGAATAAGACTCTGTCTCAAAAAAAAATATTGACTGTCTGAATGGATGAGAAAACACCCTCCAAGTATCCACTGTCTCCAGGAAACCCATCTAACTCACAAGGATATTCACAGACTCAAGGTAAAGGGTTGAAAAGAAAAATCCATGTGAATAGAAACCAAAAGTGAGCAGGAGTAGCTATTCTCATATCAGATAAAATAAATGTTAAATCAACAATGGTAAAAAAGGACAAAGACAGTCATTATGTAATGATAAAGGGAGCAATTCAGCAAGAAGATATACCAATCCTAAATATATATGCACTTAATACAGGAGCTCCCAGATTCATACATCAAATACTACTAGATCTAAGCAAAGAAATAAACAGCAACATCATAATTGCTGAGGACTTAAACACTCCTCTGACAGAACTGGATGGATCATCAAGGCAGAAAAATCAACAAAGAAATACTGGACTTAAACAGGACTCTAGAACAAATGGACCTAACAGAAATCTACAGAACTTTCTACTCCAAAACTACAGACTTTTCACCAGGACACAGAACATTTTCTAAGATTGATTATATGTTAGCTCACAAAACAAGTGTCAGCAAATTCAGAAAAATTGAAATCATTCTATGTGTCTTCTCAGATCACAGTGGAATAAAACTAGAAATCAACTCTAGGAGAAATTCTTGAATCTATACAAAGTCATGGAAATTAAACAACCTGCTCCTCAATGATCCTTGAGTCAATGATGAAATTAAGATGGAAATAAAAAGATTTTTCAAACTGAATGACAATTATGACACAAGTATCCAAAATCTATGAGATACAGCAAAAGCAATGTTAAAAAGGAAGTTCATAGCCTTAAATGCTTACATTAAAAAAAAAAAGAAAGAAAGATCACAAATTAACAACCTAATGCCACACTTCAAGGAAGGAGCAAAAAAAGAACAAATCAAACCCAAAGCTAGCAGAAGAAAAGAAATAACAAAGCTCAGAGCAGAACCAAATGAAATGGAAACAAAAAATAAATATGAAGGATCAATGAAACAAAAATTTGGTTCTTTGAAAAGATAAACAAAATCGATAGACTGCTAACTAGGTTAACCAAAAATAGAAAAGAAAGGACCCAAATAAGCTCGATCAAGAAGTGAAAAAGGAGACATCATAATTGATACCATAGCCTTAAAAAAAATACAAAAATCACCCATGATTACTATGAAAACCTCCACACACACAAACTAGAAAATCTAGAGGAAATGGATAAATTTTTGGAAACACACAACCTCCCAAGCTTGAATCAGGAAGAAATAGAAATCCTGAACAAACCAATAATGAGTAACCAGACTGAAACCGTAGCGAAAAATCTCCCAACAAAGAAAAAGCCCTGAACCAGAAGGATCCATTGCTGAACCTACCAGATCTACAGAGAAGAATTGGCACCCATCCTACTGAAACCGTTCTGTAACATAAAAGAGGAAGGAATCCCAGTGTCACTGTGATACCAAAGCCAAGAAAGGATGCAACAACAACAACAACAAAGAAAACTGTAGACCAATATCCCTTATAAACATAGATGCAAAAATCCTCATCAAAATACTATCAAACTGAATTCAACATCACATCAAAAAAATAATCCACTATGATCAAGTAGGATTCATCCTAGGCATGCAAGGATGGTTCAATACATGCCAATCAATAAATGGATTTGCCACATAAACAGAATTAAAAACAAAGACCATATGGTCATTGTACTAGTTGTAGAAAAAACTTTAGATAAAATCCATCACACCCCTTCATGATAAAAACCTTCAACAAACTAGGTATAGAAGGAACATACCTCAAAATAATGAAAGGCATACATGGCAAATCATGGCCAACATCATACTGAATGAGGAAAAGCTGAATACATTCCTCCTAAGAACCAGAACAAGACAGATGCCCACAGTTACCACTTCTATTCAATATAGTAACAGAAGTTCTAGCCAGAGCAATCAGACATAGAAAGAAACAAAAGGCATCCAAGTCGGGAAAGAGGAGGTCAAACTGTCCCTGTTTGCTGATGATATGATCTTATATCTAGAAAACTCTAAAAACTCCACCAAAAGACTCTTAGAATTGTTAAATTCAGTAAAGTTTCGGGTTACAAAATTAATGTATACAAATCAATAGCATTTCCATATGCTAATAACAGTCAAGCTGAGAGTCAAATTAAGAACTCAATACTATTTACAATAGCTACAAAGAAAATAAAATACCTAGGAATATACTTAACCAAGGAGGTCAAAGATCTTTACAAGGAGAATTACAAAACACTGGTGAAAGAAATCACAGATACATAAACAAATGGAAAAATTTCCCATGTTCATGGAATGGAACAATCAGCATTCTTAAAATGTCCATACTGCCCAAAGTGATTTACAGATTCAACACAATTTCCAGCAAAATTTCAATGTCA
>CAUYRT010006305.1:0-15702 GCA_963574885.1 Lepilemur ruficaudatus | reverse complement strand
ATCCTCCTGCCTCAGTCTCCCAAGTAGCTGGGACTACAGGCATGCGCCACCATGCCTGGCTAATTTTTTCTACGTATTTTAGTTGGCCAATTAATTTCTTTCTATTTTTTTAGTAGAGACGGGGTCTCGCTCTTGCTCAGGATGGTCTTAAACTCCTGACTTTGAGTGATCCTCCCGCCTCGGCCTCCCAGAGTGCTAGGATCACAGGCGTGAACCACTGTGCCCGGCCTTAATTTTTCTATTTTGAGTAGAGATGGGGTCTTGCTCTTGCTCAGGCTGCTCTCAAACTCCTAACCTCAAGTGATCCTCCAACCTCAGCCTCTCAGAGTGGTAGGATTACAGGTGTGAGCCACCACACCCCGCCAAGGGGAGAAAGTCTTGACAAAACAAACGTCTTTCTGCTGCAACAGAGATTAAAGTATACAAAGAAATGCTATACAACTGGAGTGGTGAGAATTAGCCATTACCTGTCTCTGCTCAGATAGAAGCAAAATCATTAATAACACACTAGATTGAATGGAATTTTTACTCTTAATCAGACCCCTAAATAGGATACCAAATAAAAGGAGCACCATAACAGCTAACGTAGCCCCATCTTACCTGAAAAGCCAGAAAATTTCCGTGGATTGGTATTGGTGACAAATGAGGTGCCTTTCACTGGAGATGTTACCTGGCCACTGGTCGTCAACTTAGCCTGGACAACAGCTTTCTTCTTTGGTGTACCTGCTGCCTTAGAAGACAGATCTGTAGGACCCCAAAAGAAGGGAAAATATCTTTTGGTGAAATATCTCTGAGAATACTTCCAAAGAATCTTTAAACTGCTCTCTCTACCTCTTATCACATACATAATAATCTCCAGAAGTAACAGGATTTGGGGGAAATAAGAAATCATATTTTGAGAGATAAAACTTGGAGACCCCAGCACCATATAATTAGTCTCAATTTATAAATAAACAAAATAGTAAATGAGGATGAATCACAGAGCATGTCAATTTAGCACACGAAGGAAGATTTCCTGCTGCTTAGTTATTTGAGTCACATGACAATTTAACTCTACCTTTATTTCTCTTCCTCTGAATGAGATGGGCCAAGAAGTAACAAGGCTGAAGCCAATGGCTAAGGCTGGGCAGGCTGGGGAGGGGAGCATAAGGACAGAGATATGGGAAGTAGACTTTTTGTTATTAGAAGTCTTTTTACCTTTCAAAGAACAAACTGCCCACTTTTTTTTTTTTTGAGACAGAGTCTCACTCCGTTGCCTGGGCTAGAGTGCCATGGCGTCAGCCTAGCTCACAGCAACCTCAAACTCCTGGGCTCAAGCAATCCTTCTGCCTCAGCCTCCAGAGTAGCTGGGACTACAGGCATGCGCCACCATGCCCGGCTAATGTTTTCTATATGTATTTTTAGTTCGCCAATTAATTTCTATTTATAGTAGAGATGTGGTCTCGTCCTTGCTCAGGCTGGTTTCTAACACCTGACCTTTAGTGATCTGCCCGCCCCAAGCCTCCCAGAGTGCTAGGATTACAGGCGTGAGCCACCGAGCCTGGCCCCAAATGCCCATTTTTAAAGTCACTGCTTAGAGTCTTCCTACAGTGACCAGAACTATGCCTAGTTGAAGGTACGACAATTACTTTATAGACACTGAAGGTCAAAGAGGACTAATTGGATTTGAAGGTCACTGGCGTAAGATTTCTAAAATATGCCTATTTTAGAAATATTTCCAAGTATTTCTATATATGCCTATATATACGAATATGCATGTACATGCAAATATGTATGTCTCTATATATGCAAGTATTTTTACATGTATATACATGCATGCATTTTCTAGCTGTCTGCTGAAAGGGGCAGATACCCCACAACAACGAGGACACACAGCATCCAGATTTTGGTCTCTAATACCATTCCCCACTAACAGGAACCTGTACTCCTCAGAGAAATGGCTGGTTCCAGGGCTAGGGTAGGACATATACAAGATAAGACTACGAGCATCTTGCTATGTCTTAGAGTAAGACAGCACTTTAAAATTTTTTTTTAAAACAAAATGAGGATTTACAGGACACAGAGGCCAGCTTAAAGGGGCTCCTAATTGGTCAAAAATGGGACAATTAAGTTCCAAGTTAATTAAGTACAGTAATGAACTATAAGCCACTGGGAGAAAAGTAGTAATCCATGAGTCTATAACAGGCAATAATTGATAGATAAAAGTGGGTACTCTAGGCCAGGCGCTGTGGCTCATGCCTATAATCCTAGCATTCTGGGAGGCCGAGGCGGGCGGATTGCTCAAGGTCAGGAGTTCGAAACCAACCTGAGCAAGAGCGAGACCCCGTCTCTACTATAAATAGAAAGAAATTAATTGGCCAACTAAAAATATATAGAAAAAAATTAGCCGGGCATGCTGGCGCATGCCTGTAGTCCCAGCTACTTGGGAGGCTGAGGCAGTAGGATTGCTTGAGCCCAGGAGTTTGAGGTTGCTGTGAGCTGGGCTGACGCCATGGCACTCACTCTAGCTGGTGCAGCAGAGTGAGACTCTGTCTCAAAAAAAAAAAAAGTGGGTACTCTATTCTTCAAAATGTTAATGTAACAAAAGAAAGACTATTCCAGATTAAAGGACGCCAAAGAAACATGACAACTAAATACAATATTCTGTCTGATCCTAGGCTGAGATCCTATACTGGAGGGGAAAAAAAAGCTCTTAAAAATATTATTCAATCGATTGACAAAACAGCATACAGATGGTAGACTAAAGTATTCTATCAAGAATAAATTTACTGAAGATGATAGCTGTGCTATTGTCATATAATGCTCATATATCCTACTCTCAAGATAGATACACTGAAGTATTTTAAGGTAAAGGACCACAATGTATGCAACTTATTCTTAAATGGTTTAAATTGTGTATGTATGTGTAGAGAGAGGACACATGAACAAACAAGCTAAGGCAAATACAGTGAAATGTTAATAATAGATAAATCTGGGTAAAGGGAATATGAGTACTCTTTGTACTATTTTTATTCCTGCAACTCTCCTGTGAGTTTGAAGTTATTTCCAAATAAAAAGTTAAAAAAAAATTGACCTCCACTCTCCTTAGCCCTTTTTCTCTCAGCACTAGTAAGATGAGAAAACTGTTTCTCCACCCCACCTGCAATGTGCTGGGTTATCTGTTCCTTCTCATTATCTTCCAGCTCTTCCCAGCCTTCCAGCTCTGTGAGGTCCTCGATTTTTTTTGTGGTGGCCCGGGCCCGCTCCAGTTTCTCAAACATGCACTTAATGTGGTACCACTCTTTCATATCACCCCCGGACTCTGAGAAGGGATTGGGCACCACTTTGCCAATTCGGCAAACGCCCTTCACAATCTTTTCCTTGCATTTTTTGCAGCCAGCTGTGCCACGCTTGGCATAGTCGACACAGAACCGTTGCTCGGCCATCTCATAGGGGTCACTGCAGAGTCCCACATGCGACCCTGGCAAGAAAACAAGGCAGGTGGCACGCGGTCTTAGATGGCCTCCCAGGAATGACAGAACAGGCTTACTTCTTTGGAGGAGGCAGCGTCCATGAAGCAGTTCTGTTTCTGACCACTGGCTGAATTGTCTTATGTCAGGCCAGTGATGTTGGTCTCGGAATAGGCACAGTTCTTTTCGGCTCAGTGCACGCAGAGTTTGTGGGAAAAGGATCTTAAAAACCAAAGTCATACAGCTGCATGAAAAGGTAGGAGACAAAAAAGGTGAGATATAAATGAGGAGCTAGGCTTCCAATTTCCCAAAGGCCAGAGTCTTATACAGTGCATGCTGACTAATCAAATACTTCCCAAAGTATTGAAGATTCATTGCCTACAGAATGAAGAAAAGTTCTAATACAAGAAAATCCAGTTTGCAAAAGGGTGTTCAATTATCCAATGTACACGTGTATATCTATCTAGTAAATCACAATGAGGAGAATCCAAATAACACAAATGCCTTTTTAGGCCATTAGCAATAAGTTATGTATGCATAATAGATGATGACCTTTAAGATCCTTAAGTTTCTTTTTAATCGCCAAGAAAAACTGCACTTGTTTATGAAGTTTTTAATGTGAAGTATAATATATATGGCATCTTCAGAAATCAATTAATGCACGACACAGATTTGTGATTTAATCAGAACCACTATTTTCAGAGGCAATTAAGCAAAGCCTAGAATCAGAGTGCCTGGGTTCAAAGCCTAGCTTGGCCACTTATTAAGTGTATGAGGTGACTTAACCTCTCTGTTCCTCAGTTTCCTCATCTGTAAAATGTGGCTAATAACGGTACTTAAATCAAGGAGTTGTTCTAAGTATGAAGCCACAGAACAAAGTTAGGCATACAGCAAGGGCTCAATAAATGTTAACTCTTATTACAATCAGTGAAGTTATCTTCTAAGCAGAGGCTCTCTGTGCAATTAACCTGTTTATAATTAGGCAACTTGAATCAGGGAATGCTGAAGTAATTGGATGGCCAAAATTAAAGGAACTGATGAATCAATCCACATGGAAACAGATTCTATCTGTATCTTCTTACGTTCATGTTTTATAAAGTATCTTTAAACCTTTAATTTTAAACATAGCAGAAATTATTTCCAGTCTGCATATGGCTGTGAAATTGCTATTGTGTTATAAAAAGCAGGCTTTACTTACTGCAGTGCAGCGTAGTGCAGAGGAAAGCAGGTGGATGTGGAATCAAGGATGCAAGAGCAAGTCTGGCCATACAGCTTACGGACTGTTACCTCTGAGAAAACTCCACTTCTCTGGGGCTGTTTTCCTATTTCTAAAACAGAGAGTAATACCTTTCACGGGGTGGTTGGGAAAACCACAATAAATCCGCGAATGGGCTGGTGAGCGGGGAGGAGAGGGGTAAAGAGGACCGGTTCTGAACTCTCTAAAAATGTATATGAAATGTGTATGTTTGAAAATGAACGTTTTTTGGGAACAGGAGGTCCACAACTTTCGTAACCTTCACAAAGGGCTATATACAACCCTCAGAGTTTAAGAACGACGGAGGTGAGAGATGTGAAAGTATCGCAGACCCGTAAGAGGAAGTCAGGACAAGTTGAGTTTCAAGGCTTTTCTTAGAAGGTCGGTTTACAGAACAAACCCCACCCCCCAAATAATGAAAGCAGCGGACTTGAGGAAGGCTCGGGAGGCGCCGGCCACGAGGAGGCACAATGCGGCTTAGAGGAAACGCGTCTGTTCCCCGCCTCCCAACGGCCGCAGCCCAGGCACCCGAGGAAACCCCGGAGGCCGCGCCGCAGCCGCCTTCCCCGAGGGGCTTCCCGCGGCGCTTTCGCGGAGTGGGCTGCGCTGCGGGCCGGGGTGCGGGGAGCGGGCTGCAGGGCGGGGGCTGGCGGCGGTGCCGGGCCCCCGAGTCCTCGCGCTGCGCCCGGCCGGCACCGGCGGGACTGTGAACCCAGTCCGCGGCGCCGCGGAAGGGAGCGCTCCTCCACCGGACCGGGGACGCGAAAAAGGTTCCCAAACTCCCACCGAAGCGCGCCCACTTCAGGGCCGGAGTATGCACCCCGGGCCGCGGTCCGAGAAGCCCCCGCAGGTCCCGAAGGGGGCCCTGCCCGGGTATCGGAGGCCCTTCCCTCCCGCGGCCCCGTGGGGGTCCCGGAGAGCCGCGAGCCTCCCCCCGGGCTCCCGGGGGCCTCCACGTCACGGAGGGTGTGCCCCCGGGCTCCGCAGGCGGGCGGGGGAGGAACCGGGCGGGCCACCTCCCGGGCCGCGCCAGGCTGCGGGTCCCGGGCCCGCTTCCCTCCTTGCGAGCCCCGCCGCGCCGCGCCGCCCTTCACCCACCTCTCGGCTCCGGCGCTCACCGGAGGCCTCCGGTCCAGGTGCCCACAGGCCGCAGGCAGCTCACGACGGTTGGAGCTCCTGTCTCTTTAAATCCGGGTCCTTGAGCTGGCGGCAGCGCGCAGGCGCAAAAGCCAAGGCCGGAACCTCGTGACGCGTCCCCGCCCCCGCTGGCCACGTGGGTAGTGGTCGGATTCGGCCCTGCGGGGGCTTGGGGAGGTTCCCAGTCTGCGAGCAAGCAGGACACGGGAGGGCGAGGTGAGGGGACTTGGTGGCGCCGCAGACGCAGCCTGGCTTGGACTCCTAGGATTTCCCTTGACTTTCTCATACTGTTAAAGCTTGTCTGGTCCTTAAAGATAATGTTTGAAAAACCATGTTGTAATGAGCTTGGGAACGCAAACCTATTTTTTCTGTATTCCCTCTATCTTGTGTCTCACGAAGTGCCTAGCACATATTAAGTATTCAGTAATTTTTATGAAATTGAAAAGAGGCACTAGATAGTAGGAAGACAGGTGGGTATAAGTGTGAAGGAGTGGTGGGAAAGTAACCGCTTTATTGTATCTCGTGTAAAGTGCATTTTGAACCTGAAGTCTGCTCTGAGCATTTGAGATGGCTATTTTTACCAAAGAGTAGTGGGCTCAGAGAAAATAAGTGACCTTGTTCAGTGTAGGAACGGCAAACAATTGGGCATTGTTAGGTAAGCAAAGAACAGATCCCAGAGGGAATTCTGTGCTGTGTGATGGAAAGTGTGGCCTTTATTCTGTAGGCGATAGAGGGCCAGGAAAGGGCTGAGGGAATAGTAGTTAACTGTTGAAGCTGGATAGCTTCAGCTTTTTACTGTTGAAGCTGGAGAGACTGAGGAAAAGGAACAAATCAAAAAGCTTTTGCAGTGACCCTTGTGAGAGCCGAAATTCAGTTAGTTGGGGTGGAGAGGAAAGTCCATTTTTGAAAATCATTTAGATTTAAAATTATCTTCTATAAAGTGCCCATTTATCTATCTTTAAAACAAGGATGACTTGGCACGGTGGCTCACATGTGTAATCCAGCACTTTGGGAGGCTTGGGCAGGAGGATCACTTGGGCACAGGAGGTGTTAGTTACAGTGAGCTGTGATCAGGCCACTGCACTCTAGCTTGGGTGACAGAGCGAGATCCTGCCTAAAGAAAAAAAAAAAGGAAAAACAAACAAAAATAAGGACAACTAAATGAGAGGGGAGGAGGAGGTATTGTGGGTAAAAGGATGAGTTTTATTCTGGATGTATTGTTTGGTTGATTAAAGACAACTGTGGTTCCACTTTTGAAGTAAAGCAAAGCCTGTTTGTCTTTCCTCTGTTGTGCAGGAGAATGAACAAGGGCTTTGGAATTGGAAGCTCAGTAGAGGCTCAAGTCCTAACTCTGGTAGTTGAGGTATCCTGAACATATCTCCACAACTCAATTTACTATAATACATTGTTTTGAAATTCTCCTTGACTGTGTATGTTTTTTCCCCAATGGGCCCAATAGCCACATGTGGCTATTGAGCACTTGAAACATTGCTTGGAATTGAGATGTGCTGTAAGTGAAAAATACATGCTGAAAAATACTAAAAAAAAAAAAAAAATGTAAAATATTGCAGTAATACAGTCATGCACCACATAATGACTTGTAGGTCAAAGACAGGTGGCATGAGAGAGTGGTCCCATAACATTATAATGGAGCTGAAAAATTCCTTTTGCCTTGTGTCAGCTCATTACTTGTGTGTTTGTGTGATGCTGGTGTAAAGAAACCTGTGTTGCCAGTCGTATAAAACCATAGCACATGCAATTATGTATAACAGTGGTCCCCAACCTTTTTGGCACTGGGGACCAGTTTTGTGGAAGATGATTTTTCCTCAGGTGGGGTGGGGGTGGGGTGGGGGTGGAGTGTGGAGGCAGAGCTCAGGCGGTGATGTGAGCGATGGGGACCTGCTGTAAATACACGTGAAGCTGCAGTTGCCTCCTGGTGTGTGCCTCCTCCCCTCCCCAGGTTTCATGGAAGATAATCTTTCCACCCACGGGTGGAGGGGTAGCGGGTAGAGCTCTGCTGCCTGGTCCCCAGTGTGGTCCCTAATAGGCCACAGACCATTGTTTGTTCGCACCCCGGGGTTGGGGATGGCAGATGTGTAGTACGTGATACTCAGTATTGATAATAAACAGCTGTGTTGTTGGTTTATGTATTTGTTACACCTTTTTTATTCTTTATTTTTTTGAGGAGGATGGAAGGAGAAATTTTTATTACTTTGCCAGCAAAGGAGGAGGATTGAAACTCCTGTCTGAAATGCTGTCATCCTAATAATAAGCAGAAATACAGAGCTTTTAAAGGATGGGCTCTCAGCTGTAGTCAATTACTGTTCAACTATAGTTGATGATTCAGATCTCCGCTGAAGACAATCAATCCTCTGACCTCCACCGAGGACCTCCCTTTACCAGGTCTGGGCTGGGCCTTCTCTTGTTGCACAAATAACAAAAGACTTACCCTGCCCCTCCCAACCACTGGCCTGAGGCTGGGATGCAGGTTTTGGTTCTCAAAAAGGAGTGGAAGATGTTTTAAAGAGACAGAAAATATTTTGGCATCTTTTTTTCAGGCCATTCCCTCTGTTACACATTTCCCTTCCATATCTATGGGAGGAGGGGCAATGTAGTCATCAAGCTATTTCCTGTTGATTTGGGTGATGTTTCAGATGGACGGTTTATACTTACGTATGTCATTATAAAGCTTTGGCAGTATATTTATATTAATAGATTACCAGGTGAAAAAAAGTTAGAAGCAACAACTACAGCAGTGAGGAGTGACCAGGCAACATGGACTGTCACCTTGTACACAATTTCTGATACAGGGCTGGTATAGAGCTCCCTGCCCTTATGGAGCTAACAGGCTAGTGTGGGAGATAGATAATAAACAAGTAAGTAAAATGCATAGGATGTAAGATGTGGATGGGTGCCATGGAGAAAAGCATGCAGAGGAGGAGAATTGGGACTGTGGGACAGAATGGGATGGCATGCAGTTTTAAGTAGTGGTCAGGAAGGTCTCGCTGACAAAGTGACAACTGAGAAAACACTTGAAAGAATGAAAGAGAGAGCCACGTGCACATTGAGGGTAGAGGGAGCTTCTCAGATAAAGAACCAGAGGTCAGAACATATCTGTCACGTTGGGAAAACAGCAAAGAGATCTGCGTGGCTAGAGCAGCCCAAGTTAAGGCTGAGAAGTGAAGAAGATGAGATCAGCAAGAAGACAGATCCTGGAGGGCCTTGTAAGACATTGTGAAGACATTGTGAAGGCCTTTATTCCAGGTGAGAAGGGAAACTAATAGATTGTATTGCACAGAGAAGTCCTGTGATCTTAGATTTCAGCAGGACCTCTGTCACTCTGGTTGCTGTGTAGAGAAGTTGGGAGAGGAGTTAGGTGGCTGCTATAATAACCTAGGGGGGAGACGAAGGCAGCTTGGGTGGGAACAGTGAAAAGTACTAAAAATAACTGAGGCTCATGGACCCCTTGGGCATCTGTGGATGGGCTCCAGGGTGTCCTTGAACCCCCTGAAATTTTATGTGTTTGTGCATGTGCATTTGCATGTGCATTTTTGGGAGGAGAGCTTTTATTGTAGTCTCAAAGCAGTTCTGTGATCCAAACAAATCAAGAACTATGTTGGTGGTAGATAATCAGGATACTTATGTTTGTTCCTAGCTATTCAAAGTCCTCCATTAAGTTCTTTTCTCAGGCCTTGATTCTAAATCCTCCAGGGTCTTGATCCTGTTTGTGAGCCTCTCGGAGCCTCCATTTCCCCCTCCACTTCCAGTTTAGACTCATCAGGATTGTTAAGAAGAAAAGAGAACCACAGGGAAATGAGTAGATTCTGTGCATTTCCTGTGCTACTCTCTATGGGAGCTTGGGAGCCACAGGCAGGAATAGGAAAAGGCCTTACACCTTTCTAGAGCCAGTGAGGGGCACTCGAGAAGCTAGTTTGTTCTCAGTGGATTCCCTTTTTTAATAAGGTCTCGTCTATGAATCACATAAATTTCAGCAGCAAGAGCTGATTTTATCGTTTGGTTTGCTTAATAGTCGCACAATTAAGTTGTAAAAAACAGTGGTGATGTTTGCTAGGATAAATATTTAAAAGGGAACAGCTGTAGGAAGATATAATAATTCATATCAGCCCATCATTCTTCATTCTCAATAAAGGCTTAGTGCTTAACCAGAGGGGTTTCTTGGCCTGCCCTTTGAATATTTTGTGCTATAGCTGCCAGGGTGAGATAGGGAAGAGCTAAGAGGAGTCTCCCCTGCCTTTGGGACTAGCTGATCCTTGACAGACAGGTTCTGGGGCAGGGTTAAGAAGAGAGTTGTTGACTGTTTCTTATTGGAGTAGTCCACGCTCTAACATTTCTGAGAGTGTACTAAAAGAGGATTGAGGTCACAGATGTGGTGTGCGAATGACTCAAAGTTGGCTGCTATTTTCCCTGAATTCCTGAGTTGGGTCTTCTAGTGTGAAGTCCTTCCTGGTGGTTATGTTTTTCAGGAGGCAAGTTAATAATTTTCAAAGGAAAATATATTTTACAAAGAGATGAGCCTATTTGGGAAGCAAACTTAAATTCTCTCTCTTCTACTGGACTCTGGGCTGGTTGATAGGTAGCACTGATGATCGTTGGTTTTTCAGCTTTGGTTCCGTGGCAGAGGTCAAAGACTGGGCTGAACATTTTCCACCTCTCTCGTTCCTCTTGCCATTCGTTTATACCAGGAGAGCCCCTCCCCCTCTTCTTTCCTTCTCTGGGAGGCTCCACCCAAGCCCTCCTGAAGTATTCCCGACCTGTTGCTGCCCGTTGTACTCCGCCTCCCCTGCCTGCACTCCTGTCTCAGTCTTGGTGATAGACAGAGGCGGGAGGGTCGTTAGGGAGTACCCAGACATAGCCTAATAACCAGGAAGGCTTAAGGAGTAAACTGACCAGGTGGATATCACATAGCTAGTAAGTGGCAGCGGTAGGACTCAGACCCTAGACTTTTGATTAGCTCTCTTTCCACTGGCTCTATCAGTAGTTTAATAAATAATTGGACCTGCCCAGTTTCTTATACTGTTTACAAGCAGACTGTAGTTTTCTTGAAGGTCAGGGTCATTTTCTTCACTCATTTATTTAAAAAGTGTTTGAGTGTGTGTTCTGTGCAGGGCATTGATTGGGTAAATAAGGTAAACGTGGGCTCTGCCTTCAGTGAGCAGTTGATATGTGCTTTTTAATTCCTTGCAGACACTTGTACCATAGTCTACACTAAGAAGTACTCAGTGAACATTGATTACTGGTTATAAGTATTATTGAGTGCTTTTTTTTTGGAAGACAGGGTCTCATGCTGTTGCCTGGAATAGAGTGCAGTGGTGTCATCATAGCTCACTGCAGTCTCAAACTCCTGGGCTCAAAGTGATCCTTCTGCCTCGGCCTCCCAAGTAGCTGGGACCACAGGTGCACACCACCATGCCTTGCTAATTTTTCTATTTTTTGTAGAGATGGGGTCTCACTGTGTTGCTCAGGCTGGACTTGAATTCCTGGCCTGAAGTGATCCTCCTGCGTGGGCCTCCCAAAGTACCAGGATTACAGGTGTGAGCACTGTGCTTGACCCTGAGTGCCAGAAACTGTGCTAAGCAGTGGCTAAGCAGTGTGTGTATGTGTTTACTTAATCTTCAGAGTAAATCTGCGAGATAGGTTCTTTTTTTTTTTTCCTGAAACCTGCTTTCTAAAAAGTGACAGGTTCTGTTATCATCTCAACAGATGAAATAAGTTGACAGTTTACTTTATTGCTTCAAGCATTGGTTTCTGTCACTACAGAATTACCTGAAGAGCTTGTTTAAAATGCCCCAACCTAGACCCACTGACCTAGAATCTTGAGCAAGCCAGGATAGGGCATTGGATGTAGTTAGGTTAGAGGACCATTGTCTTAGAGATGGGCCCATTGGGGCTGACCAGGTGAGACAGCCCTTTGCCCAGAGTCTACACACACTGGTAAATGATCTTGCCCAGGCATCTCTGAAATCTGAATCTCTTACTTCAAAAGCTTCAGCTGCCTTTGGGATATGTCAGGAAGAGTTTCTCCTTAGGCAGAATCTGTTTACTTAACACTCTTTAACTTGGGTTTTAGCTGTTTCTATACTTTTCTATTTTTATTATAAAAGACATTTCTGGGTATGGGTACACAGCATGTTATGTTATATTCTGTACTTTCTTGTATGCGTATATTTTCTAACTAAACTTTTTGAAAATTAAAAAGACATCAGAAAAAGGCATAAGATCACTTTCTACAATGAGAGGTTTTCAAGTGGTTTCAAGGATTACTGGAAGGAGAAAACTCCAGGGTTCTTTTCTTAAGTGAGTCTTTAGGCACTCTAAAAATGAGGGCTTCTCTAGTTACCCCCCTGCCTCCTCTGGGTGTGTCTGGAAGCTGTGGGTTGAAGCGTTGATCTGTAACTGAAAGGAAAATCCAGATTAAAAGAAAATTATTCAGTTTTGTCCGTCACCTCTGACTTTTCCCAATTGAGGAAGGTAAGTCTTTCCCAGAGACGAATTTGCACTTCTCTGTTCTTTCCCACGCTGGCTTTCTACTTTGGAGTGGAAGTCTAAATTCCTGAGGATCACGCTCCAGGGCTTTTGTAATCTAGCCCCAAGGACTCCCTGTCCCACCCTACCACGTCCTTCCACGCAGTTGAAGCGACTGTTTCCCCGACACTCTGCGCTTTCGTGTCTCTGTGCTGCTGCTGCCGCTTCGTCTACAGTGCTCGGTCCCTCCTACACTTCATCCTTCACAGCTGAGTGCAGAGTTTACCTCTTCACAAGCCTTTCTCTACCCTCCTCCCCGTAGTAATTTGTTTCCTCCAGCAAGCTCCCCACTTAACACTTTGCACAAATATATATATGTATTTTTATTTCAGCATATTATGGGGGTACAAATGTTTAGGTTATGTGTGTCGCCTTTCCCCTCCTTCCCCCCCAGAGTCAGAGCTTCAAGCGTGTCCATCCTCCAGATGGTGCGCATTACACTCATTATGTATGCATATACCCATCCCCTCCTCCCCCTCCCATCTGCCCGACGCCCAATAAATGTTGTTCCTATATGTCCACCCAGGTGTTGATCAGTTAATACCAATTTGCTTGTGAGTACATGTGGTGCTTATTTTTCCATTCTTGGGATACTTAGTAATGAGTTTCAGCTCTATCCAGGAAAATACTAGAGGTGCTATATCACCATTGTTTCTTATAGCTGAATAGTACTCCATGGTATACATATACCACATTTTATTAATCCACTCATGTATTGATGGGCACTTGGGTTGTTTCCAGGACTTTGCAATTGTGAATTTGCACAAATATATTAATTTTGTTATATTATTGTTAGTTGTATACATTCAGTTCTCAACCGAGGGCCATTTTTGGTTAACCCAGTGGGGTGGTGGAGACGTAATGATACCAGTGGCATTTAGGGGTAAAGGCCGGGGATGCTGCTAAGCATCCTACAATGCGCAGGACAGTTTTCTGCGCCAAAGAATTACCCAGCCCCCAAATGTCAGTAGTGTAGAGGTTGAGAAACCCTGATCTAGACTGAGATCGCTTTGTTCAGGACCACATTTTATTCATCTTTGAATCCCTAGGAACTCTCACCAGTAGGTTCTTAGTACATATCAAATATACAAATGAGGGGGAGGGAATGAATGGAAAGCAGATGGGTCTGAGCCTTCTTGGGAAGTACGTCTACTTAATCCAGTGCCTCTTGTAGAGTATCCCAAACAGAGCACCCCCCGCCCCCTGCCTTGTATTTTCCCTCAGATACCTTCTGAGGGTGGTGACATGGAGCCAAGGCGGTGTCTGAGAATACAGAAACCATGCAATATTAATAATAACAGCTGACGCTTAGTGCTTACTATATGGGTCAGATGTTACACTAAAAACATTTACATGCATTTAACTCATTTAATCCTAGGGGGTAGGAACTGCTACTCCCCCTGTATTACAGTTGAGGAAACTCAAAATGAAGTAACTTGCCCAAGGTCACCTTGTTAGAAAGTGGTGGGTGACAGGGCACTGTGTACCTGCTGTTTCCCATTGGAATTCCTGGGAACTGAAGCTGTCATTCTGCCTCCCATCAGAGACCACTAAGGAGTAAGCTTTATTGCTAGTGAATTGGGGGTAAGGCAGAGTAGTGTGGGAGCCTGTGGAGAGAATCTGGCAACAGACTTCAAAAAAGGTGGCTTCCCTGCCCAGCCAAGGTTTCTGAAGAGCACTGAGTTCCCTTAACCTTGACAGCACACTGCCCTAATCTTAATTCTTGCTATTTGGAAGGAATTCATTCCCATTTTCCACATTTTATTATTAAATAAGAAAGAATGTTGGGCTGGGAATCAAGTTATATCTAGTCTCACCGTAGTGATTAACCTCCTGAGTGATCTTGGACAAGTCATTAGGCATCTGAAGTGGAGGTGACAATAGTTGTTTTCCTTCTCTGGGGGGTGTGGAAACTTGAAGAAAACAGATGTGAAGGTTGGTGAGAAAAAAAATACTATGCAAATATAAATTAATATTAAATAATAGTGATTCAGTGTAATAGTGGGAGAACAGAGGCTTTGGGATTGCTGCCTTGGGCAAGTTGCTTCACTCAGCCTTAGTTTCCTCATCTGTAAAATGAAGATTTTATATACTTTACAAGTTTCTTGTGAGGATTCAAGATGATGTATGTCAAGCCCTAGCACAGCACCAGATACAGGTAGGTATCCAGTAAATGATAGCTCTTATTGATAACCTGACTATCTGGCTTGATTGGTACTACCTTATCACCACACTTGGCAAAACAACAAGCAAACAATACACACACACGGAAAACTACCACCATCATCATCCTACCATTCCCCTAAAGGTGACCGCTGGCTCCCCAGTGTGCTTAAAGCCTGCCAAATGCTGTTAGCAAAATGCAGGTGTAGCCAGATGGAACTTTCCTCTGAAAGACTGGGAGTGACTTCAGTGAAGGATGGCTGAGTGCAGAGATTCGCTCTGAAATGGCTTTGACTGCCAAGAGGCAGGGAGGAGCAAGCCAAATGCAGTGGGGAGGGCTGAGTGCAGCTTGGGAGGCAGTGTGGGCTTGATGACTCTTAGATCTTGCCCTGCCACTGAGTTACTTTCTTCCTCCTGTTCTCTACCTAAGGGGTCTCTAGGCCATGAAGGCTTTCTAGTAGCTCCTGCTGACATGTAGACGTTCCTCTTAGCTTATTTGATGCCATGGGGAATTCCTATTGGCTGCTAAATCCAGAGGTGGCTCATTGCACTCTAGAGGCTGTTGTGTATACTTCCTTGTGCTGCTGTGGAATAGGTAAGGGCTTCATGCGCCAGAGAAGGGGGACACACAGCAGGAAAAGATATCTGAGCCTTTTGTTGAAGCTGCTGGTTGACTTTTATTTTGGTTCTGATGTTTGAGTCAGCTTGGTCTTTGCCACTTTCCCAAGCAACTTCCAGCTGTGTATTATTCATTCAACAGCTATTTATCAAGCCCTATTATGTGCCTGGCGTTATTGTAGGTTGTGGCTAAGACAGACAAGCTCTCTGCCCTCATAGAATTTACATTCTGGTGGGGAAAACATTAATTTATGTAAAAATAAACAAGCCAGTTTAAGATAGTGGTAAATTTAATGAACTCATAAAATCATATGATAGTGACAGGAGGTGGGGGGATGGCTGTTTTTTATGCCATCCGAGAAAGGGACATTAGGGCTGAGAACTGAATGATAAAGAGAGAACTGCCATGCTGTTTGGGAAGTCAGGTTCCAAGCCGAGGTGGGAGGATCGCTCAAGGTCAGGAGTTCGAAACCAGCCTGAGCAAGAGCGAGACCCTGTCTCTACTAAAAATAGAAAGAAATTAATTGGCCAACTAAA